>MU278646.1:0-37532 GCA_022385745.1 Cubamyces sp. BRFM 1775 | reverse complement strand
ATACGTAACCCTACATAGTTAAGGCAAGAAGAAGCTCTATTTCCATAGTTATAGGGCGTGATAGGCAAGTGGCAGGCGGGTTTTCTGCGAAATATGTAGTGACTTGCAGGGGACGGCAGGGGACGGCCACGAATCTTGCCAATATCGGGCATGCATGTTGTCAGCATCGCCCTGATATATGCGAGCAAACATCAGCCCGACAGATTCTCCGAAAGTCCCAGGTGGATATCGGGCGCTCTCGGTCTGATATCTGCCGCCCGCAGATATCTCCCCAGGGTTGACTTCGTTTGGCCGTGTATGTGGCATATGGATGACTGCAGGGTTGTCGAGGAGAGGTGATGGAGTGAAAATGGCTGCAGCCTGCGCAGAATTGGACTGATCAGGGCGGACTGGCCTGCCGGAGCGCTGTGCCCGATGATGATCTCGGAAAGAGGAGGGAGGGGTATGACGATCAAGCCGAGGGACGGACAGACGGCGCGAACGGACCTGGCGCTCGGCCGCCTGGCTTTGCTTGGAACATCCATGGGCGTGAATTCTTGGGAGAGGCCCTAGGGCTCGAGACACGCCCAGCTCCCCTTCCAATTCCAACCTTCCTCCTCTCTCTCTCCCTGCCTTAGCCCTCCCTCTTCCCCGTCCCAGCCCTTCCCCGGCTGCGCGTGATGACACCACTCTTACCCCCGCCCCACCCCCGTTAATATCTTACCCTCCCCAGTCCGCAGCGCGTGCACTAACTCTCTTTTCATCTCGTCCGCCAACCGCCTGCACAGTCCTCGCCGACTCCAGCTCAAAGTGTTCCCGGCCAAGAGTGTCTCGTCCCTGGAAAGGACCGCCCCCGAACCCGCATCTAGATTTGCCCGGCCCCTTTCAGTGCAAGCATAACATAAGGACTCGGCTGTCCAGGTGCGTCTCCAACCCAGCACTCTCTATCCCGTCGGTTCCACCGTCAATCTCACTCTCTTTCCTCGGTCCCGCAGTGTCTACTTGCTGTCGTATGGCATCTGCCACCCCGACCGCTACCTCTCGACCTGTCTACCCCACCTCTCCTTCCTACTCCGATGATCTCGAGTTCGTTACCGCATACCTCACCGTCCATGTCCTCAGTGACGCCAGTCGGGTCTACTCCTACCTATTCTGGATAGCCCTCGGTGTCGTTCTCATCTGTCTCTCCCTCCTCCACCATGCACATCTTCGCGGTGGTTATCTCGGCGCCCTATGGACCAAGTGGGCCATTCGCAGGCGGACATGGAGGAAGAAACATAGTCTGGCTCAGGCTAGAGCCAAAGGTCAACCGCACAGACAACCGTTCTCGCTCCCCTCAAATGCACAGATCTTCACGCTTGTCATCATAGTCATTGCTGCCCTCCTAGTCTCCTTCCTCGGACCAGACTATCTTGCCCCGGGGTCGACCTTGTGGACTCTCCAAGACTTCCCCTACGCGACCACTACCCACGCGAAGCGCGCATACGATACCTCACTCTTCACGCAATACCAGCCACAGTATACCATCCAGAAGGCTTGGTGGACGTCGGGTAACCGCACCGGCCTCATCGCGTTTGCTCTCTTCCCCCTCTGCATCCTCTTTGCCCTCAAGTCACCACCATTTGCATTATTCTCCCTGCCTTGCCTCGTACAGGTGTACTGCGACAAGCTCCTCTGGTTACACAAGTGGAGCGCACGTCTCATTTACCTCCTCACTGTCCTGCACGTTGTGTTCTGGAGCGTACAGCTCGTCATTGAGCGTCGGCCGACTACAGGCAAGATTGCCTATGTGTATGCTTGGCAATATGAAAAATTCTTATACGCGTGGATCGTGCGTATATCTTATTCTCTCCTAGTGCGATATCGACTGAACCCCCAGTAGGCTTTCGGATGCATGACGCTCTTGTTCATCCTGTCCATTGCCCCTATTAGGCGAGTACACTATGAGGCTTTCTGGTTCTTGCACGTTTTACTCGTCCCCTTGACCTTGGTCATGTCTGCACTCCACCACCCTCCCGTTTGGTGGTGGTGCTGGGCCGCTCTGGGGCTGTGGATTGGGGAGCGCACTTGGCGATTCACTTGGTGGCTGTATACCAACGGTTACCTAGGAGTTACGGCGTCCCCGTCTTCGAGAGCCTTTCATCACTCGACCCTGGACGCCAAGGGCGCTCGCCAGAAGTCCGAATCGCCATACCCTTCGACCCCTCCCAAAGCTTCCCTTCCTGGCACCCCACCATCTGCTTCGACGCTAGGGCTTGCCCAATACCCGCCGACTTCGCCGCAGAAGCTGTCACCAGGGGCTGGTCTGTCCCTACCGACAGATTATCTCCCACCTCCTGGGTTTGCCCACGCGGAATTGCTTCCTGGACGCACAGTCAGGCTTCGCATTGTGACCCCCGGACATCTGTCGTGGGCTCCGGGCCAACACTTCCTGATATCTGTCCCCTCAATCACCAGATTTACTACGCATCCCTTCACCACGGCGTCCATCTGTGATGAACAGAATCCGTATACGGACGGCCGAGTCCTCGTATTCATAATCCGTGCGAAGAATGGGTGGACGAAGGATCTATGGGACACAGCGGCACTGATGATCAGCCGAGGACAGCAGTTCCAGCGGGGGGAGTCGCTTCCTCGTTGCGACATGCCCAGGCGCGGCGTCCTCCTACGCGCCTGCGTGGACGGTCCGTATGGTTCGTCGGCGCGTGCGTCTTGGGGTGACTACTCGTCCGTGCTCGTCGTGGCGGGTGGTTCCGGCGTCAGCTATGCGCTTTCAGTCCTGCAGTATCTATGCCTGTGCCATGCGGGAAGGGACGGACGCTTCCTCGGCGGTAAATCTGGCGGCTTCGGACAACCAGGGTACAAGACGTCCCGGATACGGTTCGTGTGGCTTGTGCGAGAGTTCGGTGAGCTTCTGCGAGCGTCATCCTATCTCTGGCCGCGGCAGTACTGAGGGGTTTTCTATTCAGGTCACGTCCAATGGTGTGCAACGACGCTACGACGATGCATGGACTTGATTCCGGCACCGGAGTTGCAGGTTGATATTTTCGTCACGAACGTGAAGCCTGCGCCTCCCGTCGGTATGCCACCAGCACGATCTCGCATCACGTTTGCGCCGCTGCCCAAGGGCAAGCAAGCTGATTTCGACCGGCCTAATCCCGGGTTCGCGCAGGAGGCACGGCCGCGATCGAGCGCCTCCTCCGCGTCGTCGGAAGAGAGCGGCGAAGACAGCGACGTGGACCTCAGCTACTACACGGGCGGCTACGTGCAGGACGAAGGCGAGCTCGGACACGAGGAGCACGTCCTCGACCTGACGAATTTCGAGGGCGATGACGACACGGAGCTCCCTGGGGAGGCGCAGTTCAATTTGTCAGTGCGCCAGGAGGGCAGGAAGCGCCGGAGGAACACCCGGCGTATCTCTATGGCGGTCCTCGCGAAGCAGGAGCTCATCTATCGCGCGTCGGAGGCGCAGTTGGACGGGCCTGGCTCGTCGTCCGCCCAGCTCGTGAACAAGCGCGCCTCCCTACCGCCTCTCGATACGGAGTCTGGCGGGTCGCGGCGGCAGAGCGTCGACATTAGTGCCGTACGCCCGAGTACGGTCTCTAGCCCAACTTCCCCCTACTCTCCGCCTCCAAGCGCGTTCCCGCTGATAGACCCGTCACGCCGGACGAGCGGCTCGTCCTCCCCACGGCATTCGTACACCCTTTCCGTCGTGCCCCCAGGCGCGATGCCCCCCGCGATCACCACAACAGCGTCCAAGCGGGTCTCGCAGGCGCTCTCCGAACGGTCGACGATCGAGACGCCGATCACGCCGCGCTCGCGCCTGAGCGTGTGGACGGACACGGACAGCTTCGCGGCGCTCGTCCCGGGCGGGGACGTCGAGAGCGTGCGCGAGCAGCTCCGGCTGGACCTGGACGACCAGGAGGTCGAGGACGTCGGCGTCGTCGCGGAGCACGCGCGTCCGGGGAAGCCGAGGCTGGAGCGCATATTGGCGGACGAGGTCGAGCGGGCTAAAGGGGCCGTCGCCGTTGCTTGTGAGTCCCTTTCCCCTTTCCCCCACCTCTCTTCACTGCTACTCCATAGTTTGTGTTTGATGTGGATTGTGGTGCTGATTGCTGATTGTCTTGTGTGCGCGTGTGTGTCACGTTGTAGGTTGTGGGCCTACGTCGCTCGACGCGATGATGCGCAAGATCATCGCCGCCCAGATCAGCCCGGAGCGCATCAAGCGGGGCGACATGCGCGGGTCCATCGCCCTCTTCTCCGAAGAGTTCTCCTACTGAGATCCCGATCCCACTCCCCCGATTCGCAACTCCCCATCTCCCACATCTCGTTTCCTCCATCCCGGACCCCGGTCTGCACACTCCCTCCGGGTTCAGCGAACCCGCACAGGCATAAACACTTGCATAGTCGCATTATACTCGGACACACTAGGTGGCGCGTTTCCGTTCCTCTCTCTCTTCCTCTCGGACATGAATTTTGTCGATAGACCGACCCGTAGCGCAGCCGCATCTTGAATTACCTCACCCACTGTATCTTTACGCACGTTACCTTGCATCGTTAATAAACCCAACATATTCATCGTCTCTTTGCGAGACGGCACGATACAGGTGCTTGGAGTCAGATTTGAGATCCAAACGTTCATAAGCGTTCATATAGCGTTTCGCTAGGAACCGAAGCGAGGGTTAGAGTCTGTGGGCGTCATGGGCGTCTAAACCCACTTTCCATTTGGAAGAAGTATCTACTGAACGTCCGTCTGCAAAACTGCTCGCACTCACTCGTCCCCACTTCTCGCGGCCTCTGTGCCATCTTCACCACCACCTCGTGCACCTGCAGCACATCTCGACCTCGATACCTGTACTGCGGAGAATGAGTGCGCCGCCGGCGACAGCGACGTTCACCCTGCCCGAGGGCTTCACGCTGCACAAGGAAAACTCGGCGGCGATCCTGCTCCCGGCGGAGAACGACGCGTTCCTGAACCCGGTGCAGGAGTTCAACCGCGATCTGAGCGTCGCGTGCATCCGCGCGTGGGGCGAGCTGGTCAACGCGGAGAAGGAGCGCAAGTGGCGGGTTGCGGCGGAGCGCCGCGCGAAGAAGGCTGCTGCTGGTGCTGGTTCTAGTACTGCTACTGGTGTTGCTGGTGCTGAGGCGGAGGGGAAGGGAGAGGAGGGTGAGAGTCATCAGGCAAAGAGACCGAGGAGTGAGTCGTGCGGTTACGTCGCGAGGGTGTGCTTATGGGTGCGAATAGACTTGTGGGGGTCGTAGCTGAAGGAGATGCGTCTGAGGAGACGGCTGCCGCTAGTACTTCGGAAGGTCCTGCAGCAGAGGGCGCATCGAAGAGCGCGTCCGACGTTCAAGGACACAAGGAGGTAAGTAGATGCGGCTAACTATGACGAAGTCGAGGCCCATCAACCTCCCTACAGTTCCGCCCTCAGCAGTTCGTAATCCTCGAAGCCCTCTCCGCGACTGGTCTGCGCTCGATTCGCTACGCGCATGAGATCCCTCACGTCAAGTGCGTTCGTTACCCGTCATTACCCGTCATATCTGCCTATTATACCGGTGCTTGTGCAGATACGTCATTGCAAACGACCTGTCCCCAGCTGCCGTCGAAGCCATGCGCAGGAACGTCGAGCTGAACGACTTCCACGAAAAGGAGCTCTCCGCTCCCGAAGGTAGCACTGAAAAGCCCAAGGTACGGCCTGCCAAGGTTCGCGTGAACGAAGGCGATGCGTGGTACGTCTATCTTGTTCGTGCTACAGTTGCGCTGTGTTGAGAGACGGCATAGTGCCCTGATGTATAACCACCGGAGTGAACGCAACCGCGTGGATGTCGTCGACCTTGACCCCTATGGTACCGCTGCACCGTTCATTGACGCTTCTGTGCAATGCGTAAACGATGGCGGTATGTCTGTCTCGTATCACTCATGGGCACAGATGCAAACCTGGGCACGCTTAGGTCTCCTCTGCGTAACATGTACGGATATGTCTGTGTTGGCGACGACAAACTACCCTGAAAAATGGTAGGATCCTAAGTCTTCTAGATGGCACGACTAAGTATCTAACGTGTACTAGCTTCTCCAACTATGGCGGCGCCCCTGTAAAAGCGGAGTATTGCCATGAAGCCGTACGTCCTAGTTTCTGTTCAGGACTGAAAGGCCGAGCTCAGTTCTTGCAGGCCCTACGACTTGTCCTTCACACGTTGTCAACTTCAGCAGCCAGATACGGCCGATATATCCAACCGCTCCTGTCCCTTTCCATCGACTTCTACGTCCGCCTCTTCGTGCGCGTCTTCACGGCACCAGTAGAGGTGAAAAAGCTCTTCAGGTAAGCCCCGATGCCACACCTTCATGCAGACGACCCACACCACAGCTAACATCCCAGCCAGACCGCCGTGTACCACGTTTGTAGCGGCTGTCAGTCGTTCTACGAGCAGCCTCTGGGGCGCGTGACGGAGCATGTCAGCGCGAAGGGGAACGTGAACTTGCACTTCAAAGTGCATACTGGACCGCCTGTGTCGGAACGCTGCCCAGAGTGCAACTCAGTGTTACATGTGAGTGTCTCTTCGTGGTTCCCACCTTTCCGCTAAAGAAAAGACATGGGCACTAATATAATAAAATAAAAAGGTGGCAGGACCAATGTGGTCCGGTCCTATCCACAACAAAGAGTTCGTCTCGAGCGTTCTCAACCACGTAGAGGCGAACGAGGACAAATACGGCACGTCCGCGAGGATGAAGGGTATGCTGACGGTTGCGAAGGAGGTTCGTATATGGGCGCAAAGTTTAATCCCGCACGAGCTGACGTCTGCTTAGGAACTGGACACACCATTCTACTTCACGCCGTCCAAGATCGCGAGCCACTTCCACTGTGTATGCCCTAGCTTGGACGAGACTGCGTGCGTAATGTGCCCGTTGCATGCTATGTGGCGTGTACTGAAAATGTGAATGTCGTAGGTCTGCGCTCCTTCACGCAGGACATAAGGTCTCGCGCTCGCATGCTTGTGCAGGATCGTTGAAGACCTCTGCGACGTATGCCGACATTCACGACATCTTCCGCTCTTGGGTCAAGAAACACCCAGTCCGGATGGATAGAGTGTCGGAAAACTCGCCTACGCGCCAACTGCTTAACAAGGAGCCTAAGTAAGTCTCCTCAAGCATCTCTTGGTCCTTTTGTACTCACGCGCTCCCAGATCGGAGGCGAACTTCAAGCGTCATCCAGCTTCTGTGACACCTTCCTCAAAGGTGAAGCTTGTTCGCTACCAGCAGAACCCGACACCAAACTGGGGACCAGGAGCGCGGCCGGGTGGGAAGCGCAAGCGGGAGGGGGACGACTGAACAACATGTAACATTCCAGAGCTCGACCGTATTACAAAGCATGATTCCGAGGGGGAAACAGTACAGACACTCGACCCGCGACTAGATATGCTGCTAGATATAAAATACGACATCCGTGCGCCACGAAAGAAGAGACGTGAGGGGGGTAACGACAGAGGACATGATCATTGGCCGAACGGCGACGGCTGGTTTGCGACCCAGGGATGCTTGAGCAGATCCGCAGCCGACGGACGGAGTTCGTGGTCGAGCTCGAACGTCTTCTCGAGGAAGTCGACAGCCTCGGCAGAGATATCGGGGGGTATGGAGGGCTTCGCCTTCGCCGACCCGACCTGGAGGCCGTTCAGCAACCAAAATCACATGGAGAAGGTCAAGAGATTGCATACCTTGAATATTGCTTGCATCTGCGACAGATGTGGCCAAGGATGCTCGCCAGTCAACATCTCGACGACCAAGCAGCCCACACTCCAGATGTCAGCCTTGAAGGTATACGCCTTCTGCTGGACAACCTCGGGCGCCATCCAGAAGACGGAGCCCTGGAGGGACGGCCTATGCGCTCGGTGTCCTGGAAGCAGATCTGTCCCGCAACGTCAGCAACAGATCGTGGCGGGGAAGACAGCGAGAAACGGGACGCACTGTCATCGATCTTCTTGGAAATACCGAAATCGGAGATCTTGATCCCGCCCTTGTTGTCGACGAGCATGTTCGCGCCCTTGATGTCGCGGTGGATGATATCACGCTCGTGCAGGTAGTTGAGCCCTAGCAGGATCTGGCGGACCCAGTTGCGTACAAGAGGCTCCTCAAACGCGCCGTAGTTCCTCAGCAACGATGTCACCGATCCTCCCGGAACGTACTCCAGGAAAATGTTCAGGTGGTCGTCGTCAATGCAAGAAGCTGTCAGCCCGCGTCAGTCGCCGCTAACCACAACAGGCTCGGACAGAAGCGGTCAGCACGTACAATGGTACTGGACGATGTTTTCGTGATGCAGGTCCCGGAGGAGCTCAATTTCTCGTTCGAGGGCGCTAAGCATAGCCTTCTTGCGTTCCTCGTTCGGTGCCGAGCCTGTTGGCAGCTCGACTTGCTTGACAGCCATGAGCAGGCCGCTGGCAGCGTCCATGCCGAGGTAAACCTTTCCGAAGGAGCCGGCACCGATGAGCGCGCCCTTGATCCACTTGATTGTGCGCTCGCCTACAGGTGCCATTATAAGTAACGGGCACGGCAAGCCTCCTCGCCGAATCGATGTTCTTACCTGTCGACATGATAGCCTTGCCAGGCTCGTCATCGTCGTCTGTAGCCGTCTCGTCGCCCTCCTCTTCGTCCTCTTCCTCCTCACTCAGCTCCTCGTCTTCCGTCTCTTTGATGCTCTCACGGTCCGCGTTGTCTGGCATGTCGACCTTCGTCCATTCATCCGAGTCGCCCGACTTCGCCGCCTCCTGTCGACTCTCGACTTCGGCGGTGATCTCGTCCACCGTCATGAGGCTGGCGGTGTCGGAACGGTCGCGCTTGCTGCGCAGCTCCGTGATGTAGCTCATCCGCTTGGAAGCAGTAGACATGCGCCTGGACGAGCGCAACGAACCCTGGCTGTCAGACAGGTTGAGCGACTCGGAAAGCGACTCGGATGGGAAAGCCACCGGCGGGAGCAGATGAGGGCTCAGCGTGTTGGACGTAGCCGAGCCAGGCGCGGTGAGGTCCACAGAATGCCCATCGTCCGTAGAAAGCGACAAGCGCGGCGGCTCGTCCACCCTCGTGCCATCGTCAGTCTCCAAGGTCGAGTACGGCGACGATGCCCTGTCGACCGCCGTCATCGACGCGGACGACATCGACACGCGCGGAGAAGACGTCCGCTGCGAACCGAGCGTGCTCACGCTGAAGCGCGACTGGGACGGCGTGCTGAACGAGATGATGCTGTCGCGGCGCCCGGGCACGCCACTCTGCCGGAGCATGCTCTGCCGCCGCGTGCGCTCGAGCACCTTCTTCTCCGTGTTCGGGAAGTACGCGGCGAGGTGCGTCGTGATGAGCTCGCTGGGCGGCCGCTGCCCGAAGAAGTTGCGCAGCTTCGACGGTGCCTTCTTGGCCGACTTCGTCGGGCTCGCCGCGTTCGGCGTCTCTGCCTCCGCCGCGGGCCCTTGCGCGGCCTTGTCGGGCAGTGGCACACCCAGTCCGCTGAGGATGCTCACGGAGCTCGCGCGTTTCATCGCCTTAGTGTATACGGGTGGCTCTGCGGCGAGCGCCTTGTCCAGCGCATCTTCTCCGTCGTCTGACACAAGCAACGTTGGGGATGGAGGAGACTGTCCTCGCCGCGCGACTGCGGTCTTGCGCAGGATGAGACCGTGTTCGCGGGCAGGGTCGTTCGGAGGCGCTTGGCATAAACTGAGAAGTTCAGCTTCGCTCAGAGGACCTCCTACACTTAAATATCAGAACCTGTGGCTGAAGGGGCTGTAATCGTGAATGATACGTACTGTTCAAGTCGTTCTGTCCCCATTCGAGGAATGCGCCCCAACCGTCAACGCTCAAACCGCCGTCGCTGGATTCAATAGACTCTGAGCCGTCCGGGCCCAACTTGTAGAGCTTCTTGAGCGCCTTTGTGAGCACCTCGACTCCACCAGAACAATCCGTGACATTGATTGTAACCGTCATGCCCTCCTCGGGCAGTGTGAACTTGATCAGCTTCCGCCGGAGGTCATCGAGGGATGGAGCGTTGTGCGATGGCGTCCCTGGCCGGAAGGGGACATTCAGACTTCTAAACGACGCTGGCGACGGGTTCATGCCAGAGGCATTGCTTCGCCCTGATACGAACGATTCAGCAATCGGGGACAAGCCATGAGACTGCTGGAGCTGGGAGCTGGCGTATGGGTGCGTACCATTGCCTACTCGCCGTGGCAGTGGCTTATTTGACGTCTCAGAAGTCGGTGTGGAAGCGGAGTAGGAGCCGTTCCGCGCGTGTTCTGTCGCAGCACGGCTCGCGTTGCGGACAGGAGGTTGCGATGGAGGGAAGGGCAATGGTGATGTCGAACGGCTGGGCGTGCGGTGGTTGTTGCCCTGTCGCGGATCTGAGGGTAGACCGTACCAAGGTGGCGGGCCTTGAGTCTGAGACGAGGGCGTGAGTAGACCGGCTTGAGGCAGCGCCAGTGGTGCATCCGGGAGTGTCGGGGTGCGCCTCCCTGAAGTGCTGGGCGTTCCTGGCGTGTGGTGGATATTTCGGGGAGTGCGGGCAATGGGCGGCAGGGGAGGTTGTCCTCGAGGAGGAGGGGGCAGAGGGGGCAAATTTGTGCGACTGTGCGCGGTTGTGGGCGTCCCGTGCGTGGTCGCACTGCTGGGCTGCACCGGGAGCGGGCGCATGGCGGCATTGAGCCGCGCCGAGTCCTGTCCGTCACGTACCAGGCGCGGCAAGTCCGACGATCCTCCATTCGGGGGCAGGTGCAAGGGTGCAGGCCGGCCAGATTCCAATCGCCGCGCGCCTGTACGCGCTGCCGTGCCATGATCGCTCGAGATGCTCGAGTTCCGACTATGCTCTGAAGCGCGCGGACGGTTGAGTATCGAAGTGAGGGCCGTACTCGAGGAGCATCGCTGCCGAAGGTGCTTCACCCCATTGAGGATACGAACCCGGTCTCCGACACTGTTCATGCCCATCTCCTTTAGAGTCATCTGGTCCAGCTCGAGTAGAACGTCACCTCGGATGTCGTTGGCTTTAAATGTCGCGGCATGGTGACCGCATCTGATCTCCGTGAGCCACAGTGCGACATGTGCGTCCGTCCAAGAGCGGAGGAACTCAGGGTAGGATACGCCGGGAGGGGCTTCGAGTGCATGGCTCGGATATGCGGAGGTGGGGGTGCTCGTTAATGACCCGTTGACGTTGACATTCACGCGGGGAACCTGGGACTGCTGAAACGACACAGAGGTCGTAGGAGACGTTGGCGAGGAAGCCCTGGAAGTGGGCTGGGACGCGTCTTCGAGCGCCTGGAGGTTGCTAGAGCTGGCCACTGCCACAGACATCTATAAGGGCAGCGAACAAAACGGGAGGATTGTGGGTCGTTCGTTGATAGTCGTAAGGAGGGCAGAGTATGATGAGGTGCTCGTCGTCCAGCGCGCGTTCAACGACTCATAGACCTGTATGAGCGATAGCCAGCTCGGACCTGACCTAGGGGCTGCGGCGGGGCAGATGAACGAGGAAGATTGATAAACTCAGGCTGGAGAAAAGGCGAGATATGAACAGGAGGGACAGGGAGAAGAAAGCAGCGGAGGGTTGAAAGGTGAGAACAACGACGACCGCAACGACCCCAATAGGCGCGAGTTCCCAGGCGCCCGTTGCGATCACCTTGTGCCTTGCTCTTCCACCAACCTAAACACAAAAGTCCAGAACAAACACCCTCTCCTCCTAGACAACTCTGGCATTGTGAAGGTGGGATACGTAGATGGTCAACTCAGCCGTTGGCATATATACTTGATGCTGTGGCTTTACGCCTCGATACTACAGGCAGGAGCGCATGACAGGTGCTGTCGATATACTAGGTTCCCCGCGCGTGCCTGGTTGGTACTTTCAAATGAATTATAGCGTTTGGATCAGGTTGCGTGCTCGTCGGAATCCGGGATGATTCACTCAGCGCGCTGAGCAGCCTTCGAGATAACACCCGGCACGCAGGTTACGGCTGGGTTTGAACTGGTATTCGTAGTACGTCGACTTCCTGGGTATTCGTACTGAATGGTGACGAACCTCACCCGCTGAACACGGCGCATCGCATCCGCTCCTTGCTGCGTATGACCCGCTGTCTTTCTTTGTTTAGTTTGAAACAGTTCAGGTGAGAAATTCACTCACCTGCATTGACCTGCCAGCAGCGATGCTGCTGCCGCGGTGATACCATGCCCCCTCCGCTCGCACGGCTATTAGCGGATGTACTGTCAACCAACCTCTGACGATAGAGCACGTAGCTACGGTACTGCCAGAACCAAACTGTGTTGATCAATCATGCACTGTGCATCAAGGATGTCATGTTTTCTGTCACGGATGCCGCACCAAACCTTAAGTTTCCTCCAAATGGACGCTACATAATGATGCCAAAGATAACAGAGCGCCAGCGGCCATGCACACGGTATGTGGGACATCAGAATGTGGAGGATAGCTTGCTTCTTCGAGCTGCCGTCAACGTTACACCCGAGCACTAGCCCGTGCAGTTAGAAACCACTCACGCCAGCGGCCCTCGCCAAGCTTCGAGTTTTGACACGCCGCTCTCTTTGGCCGTTTCCCGCTTGTTCGTCGTCCTTGAGCGCACTATCGTCAAGTAGTTAAGGTATAACATATGTTTTGTTGCCCAAGCACTGATACTGGGCTGATGAGTGCCGTGCAGCGTAGATTGCGAACTTGGTGGCTTGCGGATATGGACTTTTTGTGTCTTTGGGCCTGTGGCGCGCGCCGAAGAGAGGTGGCCCAGACTGGGCGCCGGGCAGTGGCAAAGAGCACAAGCGCGATCAATTCAACTGTTGAGCCGTATCGGACTTCGAGATTCTATTGCTGAGATTGCCGTCGGCGAACAAACCCTCCGAAAGACCCACTTTCTTCTAGTGTAGCCTCCGACAACATGCACCGCAGATCTTGAGGAAGCCTGCGTGTAAATCACGCCTCCGACGGTAGGATGAGAGCATGCGCCGATCTGCCAGGAGGAGTGGTGACATTGGATGGGCGAGGACATGGTGCGCGCACAAGCGACGAGTTGTCGCGACGGTGCCAACACTGCCAAGGAAGTCGACAGGTTATGTACGGGTATGTTACATTCGCGTATTCGGTGATAAGCGAGGTGAGTAAGGTCCAATATGGGAATGGATAACGAAAATCCTCGAAGCATAAGGGGCGGTAAGGGAGTGGGAAAAACGTTGGATATCGATAAAGTGGATGGGTTGACAGAAGACGCCCGAAAGCGGCATCTGGACCCCGGCGACGGAGCCAACTAAATAAAACGAGGCTTTTGCCGGAGCCCTGGGCCTGCTTTCGTTTCCTTCCAGCTCTCCTTCCCCCTCCCTCCTCCCTTCGACCCAACGGCCGCCGTCTTTCCTCCTCTCCTCCTCGCCCACGTATTTGCGGAATCCCCGGCAGGATATTCGTCCCTTCCTTTCCTTAAACTACCGTGATCTTTCGTTTCCTCTCTCTCCCAGAGGGCCGACTAATATCACATCACACCTCCATCTCATACCGACGACGACGAGTCTCCTGTGACCCTCCTCTCACCGCCCGCCATGTGGGTGAGGACCGCCCTGCTATCCCTACTGGCTCTTGCTCAGTGGGGAAACGCGTCTCCCTACCGAGAGGACCTCAAGGACTACAACATTAACACCAACCAAAACGCCCAGTCCCCCCTTGATTACTCTACGCCTCAACGCACCAGTTACACCAAATCCCCCGATAACTGGCGCGAAATCCCGTTCTACACCATTCTCTTGGACAAGTTTGCCGATGGCGACCCGTCCAACAACGATTACTTTGGGACTATGTACGAGTGGGACTGGCGGGAGACACAGCTTCGCTTTGGTGGTGATCTTAAGGGTTTGGTCGACAAGTTGGACTACATTCAGGGCATGGGCATGAAGGGTATCTTCATCTCTGGAACACCTTTCATAAACATGCTTTGGCAGGCGGACAGTATGTGACGCCCCTCCTATAGTTGGTGTGATTACTCACTTTCCCGATCGTGCAGGTTACTCTCCCCTCGACTTCACTGTACTTGATCCTCACTGGGGTACTCTCGCGGATTGGCAAGCAACCATTGATGAGATACATGCTCGCGGCATGTACATCATGGCGGACTTCACAGTCGGCACCATGGCCGATCTTGTCGGGTTCAAAGGGCGAGTTTGTATAATGTTTTTGCTACCTGCGGCTTGCTCATATTACGACAGACATCTCAACGAGTCGACTCCGTTTGACTTGAACGAGTACGATGCCGTCTGGAAAGATCCTGAACTCGCGCCATGGGACTTCAAGGAGTATAAGGACTTCGCGGTATGGCGTCTCTATTTTTGACAGCTGGCAAGTGTCCTGATGAGAACGGTCTATTTTCTTCCTCTAAGATCGACAACACGTACAACAGCTCGTGTAAGCTTCCGGTGTTTTGGGCCGATGATGGCACTATCCAGGACATCGGTTGGAACGGGGGATGCAAACAGTCGGATTTCGATCAGTACGGTGACATGGAGGCGTTTGGTGTCCATCCCGACTGGCAGCGTCAGCTGGCGAAATTCGCCTCAGTGCAGGACCGGTTGCGAGAGTGGAAGCCTGAGGTCATGGCGAAGCTCAAGGTGTTCTCATGTCTCGCTATCACCGCTCTGGACATAGACGCTATTCGTATCGACAAGTCGACCCAAGTCACCGTGGATGCTCTTGCCGAATGGGCGTCGAG
This sequence comes from Cubamyces sp. BRFM 1775, assembly GCA_022385745.1. Taxonomy (NCBI): domain Eukaryota; kingdom Fungi; phylum Basidiomycota; class Agaricomycetes; order Polyporales; family Polyporaceae; genus Cubamyces; species Cubamyces sp. BRFM 1775. The sequence continues at coordinate 22,844 of MU278646.1, read as the reverse complement.
CACTCGTGCGTGCGCCGCGAAGTTGAACAAGCCCAACTTCTTTATCCCTGGTGAAGTCACGGGTGGTGACACCTTCGGTTCGATCTACTAGTAAGTCATAGGATGCGTATGGGCAGAAGGCGATGCTGACTATATGTACTTAGCGGACGTGGTCGTACCCCCACTCAGCGTCCTCAAGGTTTCCTTGATGCTGCCAACATCACCTCGAGCATGGACCAGTACTTCCTCCGCGACGCGCCCTTGAACGCGTTGGACGGTGCTGCTTTCCACTACTCGACCTACCGTTCCCTCACCCGTTTCCTCGGAATGGATGGTAACTTGCAGGTGGCGTTTGACGTTGATACCAACTTCATCACCGCGTGGAACGAGATGTTCGTCAACAACGACTTCGTGAACCCCCACTCCGGCGACGTCGACCCCAGGCATATGTACGGCACGAGTAACTTCGATGTCTTCCGTTGGCCTAGTTTGGAGAACGGTACTCAGCGGAGTGTCTTGGGTACTTTCATCACGAATTTGGTCATGCCCGGTGTTCCCCTGGTCAGTCTTTGTCACAGGATATGGTGACCCTATATCTCGTAACTCACATTCCATACAGTATTTCTACGGCGAGGAGCAGAACTTCTATCTCTATGATACCGGCGCGGCCAACTATCTTTACGGGTATGTGAGGAGTTAGCTTGTGGACACCTCATGAGACTCAACGATACTCGCAGTCGTCAAGCAATGATCAGCAACAAGGCCTGGCAGCGTCACGGCTGCTATGCTCTCGGCTCCGACCAGTACTTCAACATGCCGATGGGCAAGGCCCTTCTCGGCTGCCAAGACGACTGGAACTCGTTGGATCATTTCGATCCCACCATGGACACACGTCGTGTCTTCGCGCACTTCATCTATCTCCGGCAAACCTTCAGCTCTCTCCAGGACGGGTTCAATCTCGTTCAGCGTGGCAACTGGACTCACTTCATCTCCCGCCCGGGTTCGAACGGTACCCTTACCGAGATGGGCTTGTGGTCAGTATCTCGGTCGCCTATCATCGGCGTCCAGAACTTGCCCGGCAACAGTGACCAAGTCTGGCTCCTATACTCGAACGAGAACTACACGAAGACGTGGTCCTATGACTGCACAGACACCAAGTGGATCTCGTCTCCGTATGAAGGTGGCTCGATAGTGCGGAACCTGTTCTACCCCTACGAGAATTATACCCTCAACGATTCTGGCAAACCGTATTCGGGCACCACTGGCCCTCCGTGGACCGGCTGCTTGCCGTCCATCACCATGGATCCGTTCGGCTTCAAGGCACTTGTTCCTGCTGACCAATGGGTCCCTCCTCCCCCGATGCTCAGCCGATTCCTTCCCGGTCACGACGCGCGCATCCTTGCGGAAGCCGGTCAGGCCAATGCGACAACAGTTGATATTACCCTCGAGTTCAACACGCCCATGGATTGCGACAGCGTCACGAATGGGATCTCGTTCAACTTCGTCGGCAATGGAAACGCACCTACTTTCGACAAGACTGCAGTCCAGTGTCTGACTCTCACAGACGTACCGCCGCCTCGCATTCCTGGCGCTTCGGTCTCGGAGTGGTCGTGGAAAGCTACGCTGACCGACTTCCAGGACGGAATCTTGGAGATCATCGTGAAGAACGCCGTGACACAGACGGGTGTTTCCACGAACGTAAGTCCCAGCACGTCAGTTAGGGTGGCGCCACCGCGAGCTCACGGACTTAACGTAGGTTACGGATCACCTCCTGTTGCGGAAGGGATCGTCGCAGAATGTCATGGTGTTCCCTGAATCTGACTACGATGGCTCCGCATTCAGCGTCTCGGGCGACACCTACACATTCACCCACCAGGCTTGGGGTGCGGACATGTTCCGCTACTCTGCCAACTTCGGGCGTAATTGGACGTCGTGGCAGAAGTACGAGCAGAAGTCAACGCTTGACGCTTCTCTCTTCTCTGACTCCGGTAACTTCTGGGAGGGCGATCACGTCATGGTGCAGTGTAAGTGACAGCATAACGTGATGTGCGGGGTGTCGTTAGCTCAATATCCTCGCAGACTGGAGTGACATCGCGAAGTCCGCTAGCGTGGTCGTGCACGCAGATCACGGTTACAGCCCAGCTCGTCGCGTCCCTCAACTCCTTGCTCGTGGTCCATTCAATCAATGGGGCTTCGACAAGGGTATTCCGGCCCAGATGACGCACAGCGGCGACAGCAGATGGGAGCTCGAGATCATGGCGAGCTGGCCGACCTACGTGCAGCTCAACGTGTTCGGGTACGACAACTACTACTACGGCGATGTTGACAGTGATGGTGTCCTCGACCGTCTCCCCCCCAACACCGCTGCTCCGAATTATCTGAACTTGTCGGCCCCTCCTAAGCCGCATCTGGCGTGGGCTCTTGTCGTCGACGATGCGTCACTGACCTGGTCTCTTGAACCTCGTGGCGAGTCTATTATCGGGGCTATCACGTATGCGCTCTTGCTCTCTATCCCGCTCATCACTGGTGCTCTCGCCGTTGTCATCTTTATGTGGTCGTTCTATGGCATCAAGTACAACAAGTGGGGTGTCAAGCCGCACAAGGATCACAGCAACTACTTCCCGATCCTTGGCAGCTTGGGCAACAAATCCTCCACGAACGTCAAGGATCCGACGCCGTTCTCGGAAAAGATGTTCGGGCACCACAAGCACCAGGACATCATCGGTTGGCCGGAAGACAAGGACAAGCGCCGCTGCGTTCTCATCGCCACACTCGAGTACGAGATTATCGATTGGAAGTTGAAGGTCAAGATCGGTGGTCTTGGTGTCATGTCAAGTTTGATGGGTAAGGCCATGACGGACGTCGACCTCATCTGGGTAATCCCCAAGGTCAAGGACCTCGAGTACCCTCCTGGAGAACCCGCGGAGCCCATCGAGGTCATCATCTTCGGCGAACCGTACCTCATCGAGGTCGAGTACCACGTCTTGGACAACATCACCTACGTCATCCTCGACAGCCCCGTCTTCCGTGCTCAAACCAAGGCTGACCCGTACCCCGCTCGCATGGACGATCTCAGTTCTGCCATTTTCTACTCAACGTGGAATCAGGCTATCGCTGCCACTGTCCGTCGCTTCCCCCACATCGACATTTACCATATCAACGATTACCACGGCGCGCTCGCTCCCATCTACCTGCTTCCCAAGGTCCTGCCCGTCTGTCTCTCGCTGCACAACGCCGAGTTCCAGGGTCTCTGGCCGCTCCGCACCAAGGAGGAGATGAAGGAAGTCTGCTCGGCTTTCAACATCAGCAAGGAGCACTGCACGAAATACGTTCAGTTCGGCAACACGTTCAACTTGCTCCACGCTGCAGCCTCGTTCATCTCCGTCCACCAGAAGAGTGTCGGTGTCGCCGGTGTGTCTGACAAGTACGGAAAGCGTTCGTGGGCTCGTTACCCTGCCCTCTGGACTCTCAAGCACGTCGACTCTCTGCCTAACCCGGATCCTACCGATATCGCTGCCCTGGACGAGAACCCGGTCGCTGTTCGCGACATCAAGGTAGACGAGGCTGCGGAGGCTGAGCGTCCCGAGCACAAGCGCCAGGCACAAGAATGGGCTGGTATCAAGCAGGACCCCAATGCAGACCTGTTCGTGTTCGTCGGCCGTTGGTCCAAACAGAAGGGTGTCGACCTGATCGCAGACGTCATGCCGTCCTTGTATGTTTTCCTATTATTTATTTTTGGGCCCAGGGCGATACTAATATTTTTATACACAGGCTCGAGAAACGTCCTTCTATCCAGCTCATCGCCGTCGGTCCCGTCATTGATCTCTACGGTCGTTTCGCCGCCGAGAAGCTCGCTCGTCTGATGGAGATGTACCCCGACCGTGTGTACTCCAAGCCGGAGTTCACAGCGCTACCGCCGTACCTGTTCAGCGGTGCGGACTTCGCTCTGATCCCGTCTCGTGATGAGCCTTTCGGTCTGGTCGCAGTCGAGTTCGGCCGCAAGGGTGCGCTTGGTGTCGGTAGTCGTCTTGGTGGTCTCGGTTTGATGCCTGGTTGGGTACGTATCCCTTGTGAAATCCCTCCTATGTATGTGGTATTGACGGTTGCTCTCTACAGTGGTTCCCTGTTGAGTCGACATCAACGGAGCATATGATGTCTCAGCTCACGAAGACGATCAAGATGGCGCTCAAGTCGACCGAGGAAGAGCGGGCTATGCTGCGCGCGCGTTCCGCCGTTCAACGTTTCCCTGTCGTCGAGTGGCGTCAACGGATGGAGGACTTCCATCGCCGCAGTATTACAGCGAGCCGGCATATTGCGGGCCCGAACGCCTGGCGGCCTTCGGATGCGAACTTCAACCCTACGAGCCATAACTTGCACGAGACCACGGACTGGAATCCCGAGTTCCAGGCCTACCCGTCGCAACCCGATTGGGACAAGAACAGCATCATGGAGAGCCCACGGATGAGTACTAGCCCAGGCTCTCCTGGACAGTGGAGTGTTGACACCATGACACCGGGCGAACCTCATCTTGCAGCACCGCGTCTGGTTCCCCATGGACGCAGGGGCTCTGTGAGCACGGACATCTCCGAGAACGAGGGCGACTACTTCTCTAGCCAGCCCAGCCCAGGAGAGACGCGTCAGGACTTCGGCAACTTCTTGGAACGTGCCAACCGTACGATCGGCCGCGAGCAGAAACATACTCCTGATCCGTTCTTGGATCCTGCGCCGTCCCGGCCATTCGGTGCTCACTCGCGTGTTTCGTCTGTGGAATCCATCGCATCCATTGTCGATGAAAAGGCCAACTCCCCGCTCAACAAGGCCATCGCCTCGGTATGTATCCACTCTACCTCCGCAATCATAGCCAATTCTAACCAGTCTTGTAGTTCACTGACGCTGATGGAGGTGTTGCATCGGACTTCGTGCAACGATTGCAAACCCTCAATGCGCACAATTCGAAGCATGAACTCTCCATTGAGAAGTTCCTGATGAAGAGTGAAGAGGCTTTCTTCGACAAGGTCAAGAAGGACAAGCTCTCGAGCGCGGCGAGTATCCGTTCGTCGCAACGTGACTCTGTCTGGGGCACTCCGGCGCCGTCGAGCTTCGATCACTCGCGTCCCTCGTCACCGAGCACGTTCAGCCATGGTCCTGTCAACGGCGATTACAGTGGGCCCCTGCCGAATGGTCAAGACGTGGTCATCATGACTGGGTTGCAGATTGCACTGTCTAGGGAGATCTTCGGTTGGCCCCTATACACCATCATCATCGCTATCGGACAGGTGAGTGTATCATCAGGCGCCTTCAGATAGAACTAGTCTAACTCACCGAAAACAGATGTTGGCCGCGACCAGTTTCCAGATTACTCTTCTCGGTGGACAGAGCTCGCAGAGCAACTTGCAGCTATACGTTCTCGGTGGAGTCTTCCTGGCCTCCTCGATCGTGTGGTACTTCCTTTTCCGCATGAAGCCATCCGTCTATGTACTCTCCGCGCCATGGGTGTTCTTCGGCATCGCCTTCTTGCTCATTGGTCTCCCATCGGTGGCAAGCGCTCTTCATTCCGCACACGTCGCGCTTTCCAGCGCGGCAACCTGGGCGTACGCTATCGCGTCCGCGGCAGCGTTCTGCTTCTTCGGTCTCAACTTCGGAGAGGAAGCCGGTGCTGCTACGGAAGTATGGATGTTGCGCGCATGCATCGTGCAAGGCTCGCAGCAAGTATGGGTCGCCGCACTGTGGTATTGGGGCTACAACCTCGACAGCGTCTCGGCGGATAACCTTGCGCCATGGTGGATCGTCCTAATCGTTTGGCCGCTGGCTGTCATGTGCTTCCTATTCGCCTACCTGATGCTCTACGGCTTGCCGGGTAAGTTCATCATTACTGTTAGCTATATAAACAGCATTGGCTGACAGAACGATAGACTACTACCGCCAGACGCCACCGAAGGTGCCGAACTTCTTCAAAACCCTCTTCCGTCGGAAGATCGTGCTGTGGTTCTTGGGTTCCGAAATCCTGCGTGACTACTGGCTGAGCGGTCCCTATGGACGTAACTGGAGCTTCCTCTGGAACGTTCCCATCACGAAGTGGCAGATCGCACTCCTTGTCGTCGCGTTCTTCATTGTCGTCTGGGGTCTCATGATGGGAATCCTCACTTGGCTGAGCAAAACACACACCTGGCTCCTACCCGTCTTCGCTGTCGGCTTGGGCGCACCACGATGGTGTCAGATGTTGTGGGGCACGTCCTCGCTTGCTCTGTACATCCCTTGGGCAGGCAGAGCAGGCCCCTACCTCGGCATCTGCTTGTGGTTGTGGCTCGGTGTACTCGACGCGATTCAGGGTGTCGGTCTGGGTATGATCCTACTCCAAACGCTCTCGCGACTACACGTCTGCGCAACACTGGCGTTAGCCCAGATCATCGGATCTGTCTGTGTTATGGTCGCCCGTGCAACCGCGCCGAACCGTATCGGGCCTGAGAGCGTTTTCCCGGACGCAGCGCAGTGGGACTTCGACGACGGCCTGAAGGGGAGCCCGCTCGCGTCCGCGCCCTTCTGGGTCGCGCTCATCTGCCAGATCATCATCGTGATCGGATACTTCTGGTTCTACCGCAAGGAGCAACTTGGTGAGCACCTCGAGCACCTATACGAAGGTGTTACACGTTCGCTGATTACTTCCTCCCTTCCACAGCTCGTCCATGATCACGACCTCATAGACCCTGCATACGCATTCGGACAGTTTCATTACTATCTTACATGGGCATCGTACATAACGCACGGACTTTCCGGGATTAGATATCGGCGGACACTGTACTTGCGCGCGATCGGCGTGGTCGCTATAACACACACTCATACTCGCACACATCCACACGCTCCCTACAACCCTGTGTCATAGGCTAGATACAATTTTGCATAATGTCGCGCATCTGGCGGTGACAAGCACGCACGCTCTTCTTATCCTCTTACTCTGGTTCTGGATCGTCGTGTGACCAACGGGCTCTTCGATCGTCAAAGCATATCCATACCGTTCTGCGCCATGCACGCTTGCCGCAACACTTGACCCTCATCCTTCTAGCCCTCCGCTACAGTAGAGATAATGACATGCGATTATATGTTCATGGGACCTTGCTCTACTTCGAGCTCGACTGATATCTAGTCGATGGATGGATGAAAGTACCCCTGGCATGCAAGCAGACAGGCCATCGTGTACCAACGAAAGCCCTTCTGAAGCCGGTAAGCCACAGTTCCTATCCTGCACGACGACCTCGGTGTCGTCTTGACTCGTACACATACGCAGGTTTACGTTCACAGCATATAGTCGACCACAAATCCAGAGACTCGCTAGTCAGAGTCGACATCGCCTCCTCTGCCTCCTCTAACCTCCAGGTGCCGCGCCGAGTCCATCATAGTCTTGATCTCGTGCCATTGAATGTTAATAACTTGACGCTCGTCAAGCCAGTCCATGATCGCATCCGCGTCTGTAAGGTCTTCTGGCGGCTGCTTCCCGGCGGCGTACGCGACGCGCACAAAGCTCCGCCCCTCGCGGTTTGCTTTCAGGCCTTCAATCTCGTCTTTGAGGGCGTGGAAAAGATGGTACTAGGGACGCATATGATATGAGCAAATTGATTCGCGTTAGGATGGTGATGTCTCTTACCTCCCAGTGGGTGAATTGGTGGTATGTCCGTGTGCGCTTCGCACAGAAGCGACCGAGGTCGAATTGTTTTGGCAGCTCTTCCGATTCTTCGTCGTCATCACTGCTGGGTTCTGACTGTCGGATAGGCTGTGTGATGGATGAGACCGGGGCATTTCCGTCACGGACTGAGTAGAATTATACCTCATATGTCAATTTGTCATACGGCTCTCCGTCAAGGCGTCCTTGTAACGTCGACTTCCGGGCACCCAGATTGCATGCAGCGCAGCCTATCACCGTGAACTCTAGGTCGTACAATTCAAAGATTGGGAATGTGTCGAGCGCCTTGCGGAAGTTCGGGCGCCAAGTCGAGCCAGCGACGAGCGAGTCCCGCATTCCAGTGAGCTTTCTTCGTGTAATCTGCAGTGGAACCGAGAAATATTGATCTGGTGTGGTGTTAGCAAGCTGAACGAGCCCTCAAACAAAGCATACATACTCCGCTGTAGGCGAGTGGCGACGTCGTCTCGGTCCTCGAGGTCATGGACAGCCATATGGACGAAGAGCTGGCAGATGATCTTGAAGTGGTGCAATAGGTCTTGATAGGTATTCATGCTGAACTCGGCGGGGAGCTCTATGGCAGCTGCGGAGTCGTCCTCCACGATGAATGTGTCATCTTCAACTTCCGCTTCGCCTTCGTTCGAACCGTCGCCCGGCCGCGCATCCGCGAATGGTTCTGCGCCATCGTCGTCTTCAGCTTCTGACGCGGAGGACTCCGACTGGACGGCCAATCCACGCTTCTTTCCTAAAGCCTATTGTTCAGACCAGGTTATAGTAATTGATGAGTGCACATACGCTTGAGCTTCTCTAAGTTTTTCTGAAATGCGGACCGTTTATCTCGCGTACGCAGACGTGCCTCAATGATCCCTGAGCGGTATTAGACCTCAAAGTAGAGTGCATGAACATGGACGTATATATGACTTACTCCCTTCGTCAACTTCGTCCAATAAATCAGCTTCACCCCCGTCGGGGGTTGACGGCCTCTCACCCTTGATCAGCTTGCGCTTTCGAGGCCTATCCTCATCTTCATCCGACTCAAATACGGCGCTCCTCTTCATCGCTCTCTTTCCCCTGCGCACATATACCACATCGTCCATATCCTCGTCCGGGGGACCGGGCACGGGGGACTCGGAGTCGTCACTATGTGCTCTTTTAGCCCGCTTCTTCCCCCGGCTACTTGCGGAAGGACGAGGCACGACCTCATCCTCGTCACTGGAGGTAACCTCTACGACGGGCGCCTCGAAGCGTATTGCGCCGGCATCACTGCTCTGGCTGCCATCTTCTTCCTCCGCTACCTGAACAGGATGATCGCGTGATCGGGTCTCTTCAGAAGGTGACGCATCTTTATTGCGCCTCCGTTTGTTGGTACGAGCAGGGCGGGCTGGCGACGACTGGTGGGCATTACTACTGGGAGCTGGGGAACTTGCGAAGAACGAATCGAGTTTCTTCTGCGCAAGTCTCTTCGGCGTAGCTGCAGACCTGAGCTTCCGTGGCATCGGAGTAGCAGAATGCAAGGGGGTCCAGCAGGTAAGTTGGTAGGAAAGCAATAATTGTGATAGACCAGAACACGGAAGCCGTCCGAGTCGAGGTCGTCGCGATCGAGAGTTACATACTGCGGGCGTCGATGACGGTACCACGAGGCACGACGCGTCGGTGGCTGTGGTGCACGTGCAGGGCGCGCAACAGGCGGGCGCTGCACTCTCCATCGCGCACTCACCTCCAGGGTGTGCTCGCGTACGGACCCCATATACTCTTGCTTTCTGGCACCCGCTTTCTATATCGTTGTGCTTTCTCGCTGCCTACACTTACACCACTATATGCTACTCTGAAGGCTATCCTGCTTAGACTTGTTCCGCACGAAGCTCGACTGGAGGCCCTACCACTAAGCCCGATCGTGGACTCATTGAGAGAGAACGCTACAAGCCAGATATGAACCAGCCTTCGCTGCGTGTGGAAACTGATCAACTTGGGGGCCCGTTTGTCATTGAGAATGCCTCTGCGCCCTCTTCGCCCACATCGCCTCGCTCTCCTTCCTTCTCGAATGCCAGGGATCGCGCACGGAGTATCTCTCAGTCAGTACTCCCCTCCTTCCGCATTTCGGGTGTCGGGGACGCGGAGAAGGCACAGGCAGCTGGGTCAAGAGCGTCAAGTCAATCTATAAACCATGGCCTGAACAGAGCCAGGAACGAGTCGCGGAAGTTGCTAGCCCACATCTTGTCGCAGCTGCAGGATAGACCCACTCCGCCTTCGCTGCTCAACACCTTGGTATATGGCTCACAGCAAACGGAGAAGGCATCAGGCTCAGTGATCAAGTCAGTCAAAGGCGCAGTCAAGTATACCGGTGCCTTACGGGAACGGCGTACGCATCAACTGGTACCACAGGATGACACCGACTCGGAAGACGACGAGAGTCGAGCCTTTACTACGGATGTTACCTTCGACCTCATGAGCCAACTGAAGGATGTTCTGGTACTGTCAATCGCCCACAAATGGGACATCTTCTACGACAGGTGTGTTACATATTAAACATCATCGTGTCTACTCACCATGACCGATTACAGTGCCCCTCAGGCTCAGCGAACGAACAGCGATAGGATCAGAGAATCCTTCATGCGCCGTAGGAGCTTGTCTGTGGGACGAGGATCGAGGTCTCGCTCTCCCTCCGTCGGCAGAGAGTCCGAAGCTAGTGCTGTTCGTGCACCACAACTTCTGTCGCAATGCATATCAATCCTCGCGTCCGTAATTGCGGAAGACTGCCGGTTCAAGATATCATCTCCCCGACCCTCGCGTCCTCCTAATTCCCTTCAAGCCGTAACTCTGGACGTTGCACAGTTTCTCTTACACGCACACCGCCATGACCCGAGAGTTGTCTCGCAAATAGGCTTTGCGTTGCTCCCCGCGTTCCTCACCTTCAGTCCTGAGATGCACACACGCCTCTTGGCATTCTTCGACGATGGCGTCGTTGGCAATATACTCGCGGATTTGCGAAGCCTGCAAGGCACCCATCAATTGACTTCTTCTGCAGGTTTGGAGCAGTTCTACCTAGGGTAATGAAGCATATTCTGATCAACCGATAGATCTTTCGTATAAGGACTCGATAGCCCATCCGCAGCCGCCTATGGTATCCATCCTTGTCGACGAGGTACACGAAGATCCTGTCTCTGCTCATGCAGATACACCATGGCGACGCTGGACTCGGTCCCTGAAACCCGACGACATGGGTCTTCATGCGACGTCAGCACCCTTGCAGGATATGTCAATATACCACCTGTCGTCCCTCATACCCCCTCTACTCGCTGCAATCCTCGAGAACATCGACCTCTCATCCACAAACTCGTCAACATTGCATAGGTTCCACCGCCTCCTCAGCCGCATAGCGGAAAGCAAGCCTGACGCATATCTAGACGCATTGGCGGTCATTGCCTACCATACGCCGCGCGCGCGTTACGCTGCTATCAGCTTACTCCTATCGTACTGGCCGCACGCCATTGGCCACCTGACGGTCAGCAAGGCGTTCCCCGCTGTGAACTACCAGGACGCGGTGGCTCGCGAGACACATGGCACTGTCGTCGCTCGACGGCAACAGGTTCACCCGTACTCCCACCAATTCGTCCCTTGGCGCTTCGCTCGCGCGAACGCTCCAGGGGTCTTCGCTGGTGTGTCGCACAATGACTGTCACTCGTGTGCAAAGCCGATCGAGGGCTTCGGGCTGTTGTGTCCCCTATGCATGTGTATCGTTCACTTCGACTGTTACGACTATCCGGACGGCAGCTTTTTCTCACAGTACAGCGTTGCTTCCGACTCGAGCAAGCAGAAAGTTGCCGTGCATCGCTTCTGTCACATTCTTCCGCAGCGCCATACCGCCGACCCGGAGGTCGTACACAAGGAACAACACGCCTTCCGCCTTGTGAACCTCTTCAACTTGACTCTCTGCTTCATATGCCGAAAACCGCTCTGGGGACCCGTTATGCAGGCGCTGAAATGCGGTTCGTGCAAGCAATTCGTCCACTCGACCTGCTTGGCCCGAGCATCCTCGGCCGACTTACCCAGGTGCCGAACTGTAACTATTGACGACACGTACATGACGATCTCCTGGGAGGATCTGCGCCAGTCGTTCGCGGATCACTATCGCGAGCTGTTTCTCATGGAGACGGACCTTCCGCGGAGGACATACGAAGAGATCTCGGTCTTCTTCACCGTGTTATGGACACAGCTTCAGATTCTCAACAACGGCCTCGCCCTGGGCTCAATCGTCGTCGTCCAGAAAGCACCGGCCTTCGAGGACGGTCAATTGGACGAATTCGAGCTACATTACTTGGTCAACCTCTACCAGGCTTTCCTCACTTCCCGTAGCCCTTCCATGTCTGTCGCGCTCTCTGACCATTTCGCGGATAACCGGTTGCGATCCGCGAATACGGACGTATTTTTCAACTGGAACGTACTCTCTTTCGTGACTAGTGTCCTCAAGGTGCCTGCGACGGATCCAGTTGGCGCTGTGGAGATGCCTTCCACAGACCTACTGACACCGAACCAGCCGAATTTGGGTAGAGGCGCGTCTTCCGACGACGGAGAGTATCCATACGAGGTCGTATCCCTGGCGCACCTGAGGGATCAGCTGGGCGAACAGTTCAACCTGCACTCGGAAGCGGCTGCGCGATACCTGCTCTCACATCTCTTCCACCTCGGCTTCTTTCAACGGTTAGACTCGCAGAACACCTTGTTCGATGGGGCTCCGCATCCTGAGCGCCTTCAATGTCTGTTCCCCATTCCTCTTGGGTTGGAGGTATCCGTAGAGGTTGAGACGCTGGTGTCGGCCATCGAAGCTTGCTTGTCTGACCTGGACTTGTCGATGAACGAAGTCGGCCTCCTGCTCCTCGTCCGGAAGTTCTGGCCCGACGGTATGTTAACGGACTACGCCCTACGTCGTCTATCGCGAGCTCTTCTCAAATGGATATTATCCGAGGTGCGTAGTGTATCTCTTAGCCTGACAACGTCTCATCTGGCCTTGTATTGATTCCAGGATGACGACCTGGCCACGATGCTGCGAGACTACGTCGCCCGTGGACTTAGCCTCCCTGGCGTGCGGTCCGGCGTCGATGTACAACCCTGGCCTTCTTCAACGCCCTTACGCCCGGCTGCAGCGACCTCTGCTAACAATGGCGGGGACTACGTCGCAGGGAGACGAGCACTCTCATACAGATATGCCGCGAGGTGGCTGCTCGCGTTGCACGACCAAGACGTAGACCAATATGCCACTATGGTGTTTGATCTACTCGTCGAACACGCGCAAGACTTGCCGGTAGGCGACGAGTTCTTCCTAGGGAAGGGCCGTGACCCAGTGAACAAGGTACGGGGCTTATGGTTAGCGGTCCTGCTCGTGACTGATCTAACTGGCTATCAGAGAGAGGTGGTAGTCGCGGAAAAACTCTTGCAATCGATCCTCAAGCTCAACCAGTCGAGCGTACTCTTCACCGTATTCGACGACTTGTTCCAGAAGTGGCTTACTCGGGCCTCCGCACTGGAGAGCGACCAGCAGATAGTCCGTGTTTTCTAATTCACTCGTGGGATGTCTATGCTTACACGAGTTGGCAGCCGTTGATATCCCTGTCGCGGCTGTTCAACAAAGAGGTCGACTCCTCTAGTCAGAGATTCAGCACCGTCGTCGACCCCCGCCTGACGATGACCGACAACTCTAGCCTCTTGAACGTCAACCCTTTGCGAGTCATCATCGACATCGCGACGAGGAGTAAGGACGGCTACGACAACACGCTGCACTGGCTATGCCTCTTCGTCCGTTCCGGCGTCGAGATCTCCGTACCAACGTTCATACAACTAGCATCGCTTGGCCAGAAATTCGGCGTCACTCTTCGAGAAAGCTCGCTGTTAATCAAAGCCACGTTGTGGTCATGTTGGCTGAAGTCGATGGGTCGCCAAGATATGCAAGGGGTGATAGCAAACGTGCATAGCAGCATCGGGCCTCAACTTGTCGCGAACCTTCAGTCTCGCGAGCATACCGCAGAAGTGTAAGTGTCCACAGCAGGGCGGCTTCTGTCTGATGCTGATGCACAACATAGATTACAACTTATCCGCCAGTCACTAGCGTCGTGCCTGCTTCTGTATGGTTGCGACAGGGCCTTTCTCCAATCATCCGGACTTATAGAGGAGTCGGAAATCAGCGGTCTACCGTCGAGGTTTGTCGGTTGTGAATACTCATGAGATCCTACTCACTGTTCTCTTCGCTTGTAGGAGGAAGCTGCACGCGCGGAACAACACGATATCCGACCCGATCATCGTGAACGCTGGCTTGATCGATGCTGTCCGGAGCTACGTCGAGACTGGTTCAGATGAAGTATCTTGTCTGGCTGCTAAGTTCTTCGACGCCTTCATGCACCACGCGCCCTTTGTCGAATCCTATGAAGTAGACAACTTTATCTTGCGGAATGGATCGTCCCTATGCACTTGGTAAGCACTCCTGACTTGGTAGTTTGCAGCCTCTGACGATGCCTGTAGCATATGGCAGTTCTATGCCGTCCAGTCACCAGAAATCTCGACCATACGCATCAGTCTTCTGCTGCGCATCCTCGTCGTGGACGCACAGCCCTTTCAAGCACTTCTCCAGAGCCTCTTCGCGGAGGACAGTAACTGGGAGATTCGGTACGACCCTCCTTGTGGACCCCTGTTTTGTTCTGATGTATGGCTTCCCAGCATGCAGGCCGTAATGCGACTCTTTCGTATGATAGAAGACACGACGAGTGCGTCTTTCGATGTCGACGACCGGCAATGGCGTTCCAGCACCATCGATATCTTCCGCTACTTCTTCTCAGCCTTGTGGGAGGACGATCATGTACGTAGCTCACCTTCATCTTCTAGCCCTACCCCTGTTCATTCTCCCGAATAGGAGGAAGTGAGGCTCGCGGTAGACACATGGGTGCAGACACTGCTTCCGGCTCATTTCGAGGCCATTGCGCTCTGTTGGAACGAAGCTCTCGTCAAATCCCCAATCTCGGACCGCGCAAAACTGGTGTCCTTCCTTAACCAACTCCGACCACATTTTCCTCAGTGGCGTTGTATGTTCTCTCACGCAATCTTGGAGGTCCTGTTTAACGAGACGCTTAGTGTTATCCTGGGATGTCATCTTGGAGGCGTTACTCGAGGGCGAGTTCGTGCAGAAAAACGGGGACGATGAAGATGGTCCTATGTCCGCGCATCTCGTTAGTGCTCACCCGGCAGCCCCACCGATGTTTAGCTGACCCTCTCGTTGTGTAGTCGATGTACGGCCTTCCCTCGGCGACTCGCCATACGATGCGTGTTGACCCTGACCTGCAAGCAATGCAGGTATGCGGGCGCCGATCAGGATCGCATGACATTGGCTAACAGATCACTAGCACTCGCTCCTATCGCTCGCCCTTAGGATGCTTGCTGACGGTATCACTGCCGAACTCAACAGTCTGCTCAAACTCAAGGATCATCTAGCACGCGCTCTGGGCTTTGCGGAAGTCGAGATGCTGACTGCTGGGACGAGCAACACGTTCTACGTTCGGTTCAGTAGCTTGGACGCTATCCCGGAAGCCGCCTATCCGTGCATCAACGAGTTGATGGTGATACTCGACTCTGCCACCCCCTACGACCTTCCATCGTCAGCGTTAGGTGGCCGATCCATAGACGACGACGCCCCGTCATCTCTGCTGGTGGGGTCAGCCTTCGTCGACCTCTTCCTCGAGACCTTCATCCAGTGCGACGACCTAGAGTCCTTGCCGCCGATCACGCTCAAGAATATGTTGAAGTCCTTGATCATAGTTATATACAAACACGACTTCGATAACAGAGTTCTGAAGCCTTTCCAAGTACTACTGCGACGAGCTATTAAGCGAGCCCAGGAACTTCTCTTGACGGACCTCAGTTACGACGTGCGGCAGCTCGTGTTGACGAGTTGCCATGCATTCATCAAGAGATGGCCTCATCTCACAGGCAACTTCGTTTGGTGCGTAGTACACACAGTTCATGCTCGCTTCCACGACAGGACTAAATAGACATGTAGCGAGGTCATCGAATCAGCGGTCGCATTGGTGGAGAACCTGGACTACCTGCAAAACTCGGAGGACATACTGGTCGATCAAACGAGGAATTTCTTGCGCACGACGCTTTCCTTGTGAGTCTACTCATTTGTAGCGAAGGATCGCTGCTCACGACAGCCCCAGATACGCTTTCAGCGGCGTGTTCTACTTGATGTTCAAGGTATGCAAAGCAGATAATCATACGACGACGATTACTCATAAGATCTTGCTATCCAGCGCAACCGTCCGCGCGAGTTCTTCGACATTATCAGGCACATCATCAATCCTCATGTGAAGGCGGAGCGGAATCCCCATCCGTCCGAAAATCTACGAGATGCGCTCCTACGCGATACTCTGACCAGGATCATTGAAGGCGACGATGAAGCTTTGCAAACGGTCTTGGAGAACATCAACATGTACGTGGAACACGTACATCACACCGACTATACGCCCGCTTTGATGCAGTGTGAGTGTCTTCATGGAATCCAGTCCACGCACCGAGCTTACATAACTTCTTTTCTTGTAGACGTCGGACTCTGCCTGGGCAGTCTGACTCGAAAGACAGCGGACATGCACTTCACACGCTTCGATCCCAGCCCCCTCATCTGCCTGGCGTGTACGCTCATACAGCACAATAAGGCTCTTAGCAGGGTGCGTATACGCGACGTGGATCTGTCGCGAACTTCGCGTTGACGCCGAACGTAGGATCTCCTGTTATATCTCGAGACACTGTTGCGGTCCTCCTTGATCCGTTTCAACGTCTCTGTGTTCAGCCTGCGACGTGTCATGCAGGTCACAACCACCTTGTACCGCAGAGCGGCGAAGGTCACCGGTGCCAATCAGGAAAGCATCCTAGTCAATCCGATCGCCCACGCCATGTTCGACATTGCAAAGGATAGCCTCCGTTCGAAGGCTCGAGTTACCCCGGCTACACTGGCAGCACTCCTTGAGGTAAGTCGGATCTGGGATGCATAACTAATTGTTGCGTTGCCGTGCTGACATCTCCTTCAAACAGGTCCTGATAGTTGGTCGGGATCCCGGGAATGCGAAGTCCACGTCTGTCGACCTAGAGTCCCAAATCAGGTTGGCGGACGACGGCCTAGGCTTCTTGTATGACGAAGGTGCTCTGGAAGCGTCGGTGCAGTTGGATTTCGGGGCGATGCAAGCAATTGCGAAGATGGTCATGCAAGGTGCTGAGTTGCATCCGACTCTGCTTGGCAGTCTTGCCGTACGTCCTAGTTGTTGCATTGACTCGTGAAATTTCATTCCTGACAAGTTTCCTACCCAAGAAAAACACGATGACCGTTCGCGCCTGGGACATCCTCTTGATTGGGGCACTGTCGCGACCATCTGGGGCGGCGGCAACAACCCTGCTGAAGCACTTCACAGCGTTCACGCTGGCATACAGCACATCGCTGAACACTTACCACACACCTTCGATGCTCGATAGTCCGGACGCTCAAGATCGTGCTCACGCTGACATCAGTTATGCGTATGCGTCCATCAAGCTCTGGTTGTTGCTTGCGCGCAAGGCCGCGGCCGAGCAGCCTGCGGTCAGTGCTTCGGGAGGCTTGCAGGATTTCGAAGGATATACGGTGAAAATGATATGGAATGAACTGTGGCCTCCATTTGAGAGCGTCATCGAGGCATTCGAGATGGACGCCCGTGCAGGCAGCAATTCGGTGAGTGTGAATGATACCTGGGGTGGTACAGTAGGGTGCTAACCGGAAGTTGTAGCCATTGGCGTCAAGCATCTGGACATCCGTGGCAGATCTGTTTCTGTTCCTGCGCCAGTCCCGATGTGTCATTGCATTGGACACTGTCATTCCCAGTCGCATCCTAAACAGGCTTAAGGACGTTGTGCGCAGTGAATCTAAAGTATGTGGTTCTGCTCAATAGATATCCTTCCAAGCTAATGTTGCATGTGACAAGATCTCAAGGGTTGTAAGAAGCTTGAAGGACCCTCCAGCAGCTGACTCAATGGATATCCTCCTGAGTCAAGTTGTCACAGAGTTTGCTGCTGAGGAGAAGCTGCAAGCAGCAAAGAGGCAAATTAACATTGAGAGGCGCCATAGGGTTGTAAGTTGAGTTATTACCACTGCTCTTCAGGTAGATGTGTACATTGTGACTATCATGGGGCTTTATACATGTATGTGGCTATCACTGTGCACCTTATTGTACAACTGGATCAATCTGAGTCTACTGGTATTGCATCCTCCCTGTCTTGGAGCCACTTCTGCAGCCTTGCATACCTCAGCTCTCTTGCAAGAGCCTCTGAGACTGGCCAAGGTACTGCATTCCCAATGTGTCTTTGAAGCTATGATCAGGGTGAGCTACACATCCCAGACAGGAGGCTGCATGAGGGGACATACTGTTTTCACGTTGTTGTCAATGGAATAGAAGACAAACCAGTCTGGGAACCCTTGTGATCTTGCAAGCTCCCTGACTGTCAAGATGCGCCTACACTATGTAGGACTGTCAGATGAATAAGTGGAGCGGATAGCAGGTGAAACCTACCCAGGGGTGAAGAACATAACTCTGCTTGGCAGATGGGTCAACATTTGTGACAGTGGTATGAAACCACTGGGTAGCATCCAGCCTGCCATATAGGCCAGGACGGAAACCATCCCTTGCAACAGCAGAGTTGGGATTGGTAGTATGCCATTGCCATAGGTGTGGATTGAGTTCTGTGAAGCATAAGTGATAAGAGAATCATTTGGAGACAATATGCTGCCCACATACGTCGATAGTCAGCACCAGGTAACAGTGGCACGTTAACAACCCTACCCAGCATTAGTGTTACATCTATCAAGTCAAGGACATACAGCTTACCTCTCCACTGTAGGTGTTGGCAGGGTTCGAGTATAATGCTGTAAGTCACTGGTAGGCTTTCTTCTACACTTCTCCTGAAAAGAAGTGTGGGGCTTGGTATATCTGTAGCCAACCACCTCAGATGGCCCTTTGAAACCACAGAAGGTCTCTGTGATGTCACACTTGAAGGCAGGCCTTGCATTTTCCCTTGAGGTTGGAAGAGCTTGTGACTGTAGAATCTTTTGGGGATTCAGCCTTTGTACAGAATGGTGGTTAGCATATAATGACCCAGAGTAAGAGCCAGAACATACCAATCAAACTCAGGTAAATCCCCAATAGCCTCAGCAACTGAGATGAATTTGCATGGTGCAGTACCATTGAGTGTGAGGATGGGCTGGATAGCAGTCTGATTGGGAAACTTGATTTCAAGTCCATCCTTTAGAGGGAAGTCATGAGAGGGCTGAGGGAGCTGAGGGAGCTGATGGCCCTGCAGAGCAGCTATCAAGAAGAAGCGTGCCCTGGACTGTGGAGTGCCATAGTGACCAGCTTGCAGGAGGCTAAATCGTACTTGATAGCTATAAAAACTTCAGTGACTTGCTTACTCTCAGAGTCACAACAACATACCCCATAGCCAACAAACAACGAACAAAGAACTTGAGACCGCCCATCTTGATTCCCCCTTCTACCCTGTATCTGCCTGCCTGGCGTGCATGGAGATTATAGCTCAGAAAGCCACGCACATTCTCAAAGAAGCAATATTTGGGCTTTAGGAAGTCCACCCAAGAAAGGAGATTGAGCATTAGGTGGCTCTTCCTATCATTGGCCTTCCGGAACATGTTCAGATGGGAATGTGGCTGACTAGGGTCTCTTAATCAGAAGCATGGACACAAGCACAAAGACATGGGACTTGCCATGGGAATCCAGCAACAAGGCAGTCAATATCACCAGGCCCTGGAGGTGTTGGCAGGGGAGTTCCATCCAGTAGGTTGCAAAAGGAATCCTCAGCTGGATTGAGGTTCTTCATATGGGTCTTGACTGCATATTTGTACACCAGGTTTGAGCACTGGTTGTACACGATGGTGTCCGGTGAATTCTTCCTGCATACCAAGGTAAGTAACACATCACTGAGGCAGTAGGAAAGATGGCAAACTTGAGTGTCAAGGCAGCACTAGGTGTGATCTCCACAGCATGGGTGAGCTTGAGGCAACCTGTCTCCTCCATAGCCAAGCCAAAAGCACCTACTCCGCCAAAGGGATCAAATGTGCGTAGAAGGTTCTGTCTATCGGAGGTGAAGGCAATGAGCTGCTCACAGCGCAAGTTGTCTTGTCCAAGGCAACTTGCACATGCTGGGACATCCTGTCGCTTCAATGGCCTCCTCTGGCCCCATGGCGAATCAAGAGAGGGAAGATGACACCTCGCAAAGAAGTGACAAGGGGAGAGGTCTAGCCAGACCTCAAGGTCGTCAACATCAGTGTGCTGGACCACAAAGCACGGCTTGATGAGCAGCCGAGCGTCGAGCTTGATGGTGTCGTCAGTGAAGTAGACCTCCCTCTTCGCCATAAAGTCAGCGTAATTCCCATTCGATAGGGAAGATGCATACCTCATGAATCAGTCTTTTGCGGCTGGCGTCCGGATGTAGAGCTGCGAAGTAAGTCGACACACGCCCCAGCCGTTGGACCTCGACCGTCGCGGTGCCTGACTGACGAGTCGTCTTCGCAGTATGAATACGGGTGATACGACCAAGCCCAGCAGGTCCCTCGTGTTCGCGGTAGAGGACGTACTCGTCACGGTGGTACTTGTACCCGCCGAAGGCTATGCCGTTATGGACAGTGGTGCAGATCATCTCGTCGTCCTGCTGGGCTTGAAGGAGGCAGCACGCGCAGTTTGAAGGCGGATCGAGCGCGCTGGCGGTGCTGTTGGCCTTCTCATTGATGTCGACGAACGAGGCATCTCCCTCGTTGTAGGTGAAGCTATTGAATAAGTTAGTCACCTGACAGGACCAGAAGCATAGGCACGTACCGGCAGAAGAAATCGAGAGGGCCGGGGTTCTCCACGGGCGCTGCAGTAACGCGAGCCTTGCCAAGCACGTTCTTCACGCAGATCGGGCTGCATGTAGGCCACAGGTAGAGCTCGTTGGGGTCGCAGATCTCCTGCAGGAACGTCTTGGAGCCGTGTTCGTACCACTGTACGTGGAGCTCGCTCTTGAGCTGATCGATATATATGATCTTTGCGAACCTGATGCAGACTGTTGTTAACAACATGACCGAGGCGGCGCTCCGAAGAAATATACTCACCAACAGAAGTCGGCTACATGTACATGTTCGGGCAGATCTAGCGGATTGTCCGGGAGTTTGGGCTTCGCCCGCGGCCCGTACTTCTGTGCCTCGACGATGATACAATCGCCAACCTGCTAGACGCTGAGTTCTGCATCAAATCAAGAGGACAATAGAACGTACTTCGTAAGTTTCGCCGTCGACGACGACAGCAGCCCAGTATTGGTCGAAAAGTCGTCGGTCGGCGGGGAACTTGACACTAACCTTGTGTTCCGGCTCCCCGGCGCGGTGGATCAAGTCGAATAACGCGATTGTCATCAGGTTTTGCTGCCTCTTCAGGGCCGCCTTGCCTGGCCGCCTCTGCCGAGGACCCACGACCTTGAGATGTTCGTGGAAAAGGCCCAGCGCGAGACTGTCGATGAGCGGCGATACGTGCGTCGGATTTTGTTTCTCTGGGCGCAGGACCACTAGATCGAGGTTCCCGGAGAGACTTGCGAGGTCAATGAGGGCCGGAGGAGGAGCACGCCTCACGAGCTGTGTCGTGGAGCTTGGCGCTTGGGACGGCCGTTGACTGAGAAGCTCGTGGAGGAACGGGCATGAGAGGAGGGACTGCCGCTGTCCTTCTTCGTAGCCATTTACAATGTTCCATAACAATGGTATCTATAGGCAAATCAGCATATAGTCAACTTGGAGCGATAGACACATACCGCATCACGGAAGTCTTGGTCATGTAGGACCTCACCGGTGAGCTGGTCCCATGCACCAATGTAGGTGGTTGAGAAGTCGCTCATAGACATGGAGGGTTCGGTGACTGCGGTAGATATGGCAACCTGTGCGATGCGATGCGGCCGATAGAAATCTTGATGGATGGTATGATATTTTGTCGACGGTACGCGCAGCTCGTACCAGCTGAACTCCGTCTCCAGATATAGTGGACTAGGGCTCAGTGAGTAGGGACATGGTCGAACGACGAAGCAGAACATCACTCACTCGTCGCTCTTCGCGTAGTCAATCGTGTAGCGGAATATGGCGCTAGTGCGCAGGCGTTGCAGGTTGGAGATGTCGCTGTCGTCCACGCCATCCAGAACGTCTTCCTGTCCTTCGTCCTCTTCGTTGAGAAAGACGGGCGCGACGGCACCCGCGGCCTCAAAGTGGTGTTTCCCCGACTGATCGGTATCCAGGAGCGCCAGCGAGATCATCTCGAACTCGCGTGAAGGATCGAAGACTGTGAAGTCGGAGAGTGCACGTATGGGCTTCGAGTCCGCTGCGCTTTCATCGCGCTCCAATGGATCTTCGCCGAAGATTAGCGTATTTGCGCTTTCTTTGATATCTTGAGGCGATGGGACATAGGACAGCTCTAGGATGTTTCGGGTCAAGACGTGCAGCAGCAACGAGCGAGTGATACACTAACTAGGCCGGGACGGTCCACCTCGCCGTTGCTCCAGCTGCGAGCCTATTCTTGGCCGTTTACTGTCTACCTGCGTACCAACATAGCATCAGTATACACATCTGTTTGCAATCAACAAGAGCATACAGAGCGGGTTGATGCAGGGGGTGCTGTGCTCGCAGACGTTGCCGGCGCTGATTCTTGGCTTGATGTATTCAGAGCCGCTGAGGATCCTACGGCCTCCGTTGGGAAGCTAACATCCCATGCGCTTGGTCTGTTTCTCTTCGACATGATGACACAAAGTAAGAACTGGATAGGTCTGTACTGCAACAGCAAAAGCCAGAGTAGCCGCAAACTCAATGTTAATGGTCCGGCGCAAGAGTCGACGCGCCACGCGCAATGCTCATGTCGAGCGTATCGGGCGCCTATTTGCACGTCCAAACTCTACTTCCTCTCAACGCATACTGTACTAAAACCCAGCGATGGATAATATCACCTGCTTGCAAGCACGCCACCAAGATGCAGACCATATGCTTAGACCTAGACAGCGTATCCCTGAGGCTGTCTGGATGAATCTCTATAGTAAAGAAGCACGGTTCCCTTTTTAAGAAAGCTTGCCTGTTTTGGTAGCCTTCTCGCTTCTGACTCTCCTTCGCCCTCTCTCAGCA
>MU278645.1:0-37588 GCA_022385745.1 Cubamyces sp. BRFM 1775 | reverse complement strand
TGCGCCAGGTCGCCCTGATACTTGCCGCGCTTGATGCGCACCCAGCTACCGGGCGTGACGGTGAGTTCCTGCTGCTTGATCTGGAGAAGGCTCGCCATTTCTTCGATGGGAACGAGGTTGATGCCTCGGCTGGGGAATACACCGACAAGGCCATTGATCGCCTCGCTGACCTGCTTGGCACTACGGGCTTCGACATAGATCATGCCAGGAAGAGAGTCGCGTTGGAAAGCGGACAGAATGTTCAGCGGACGGTTGGAGAATTCGAGGTCAATGGCCTTCCGCATCAAACTGAAGACAATGTCTCTCTCTTTCCCAGGCTACAAGACGGACAGTTTGTTAGGAGTTCGGCACTGATAACCTCAAGCACACAACTTGAGTACGACATACCCTAACTCGAACTTGCCACAAGTTCGCGTCATGTACCGAGGGCATGAGCAACCGCTGGGGTACGTCGCTCATGTCTCCAGTGTAGCGCACGGCAGTCCGTCTGTAACGTTGGCTGATGTCTTCTGCGACTTGTTCCAGATCACGGTCGTCCATTTCGCGCACCCGCCGGTCGTAGCGAGCATGGTCTGCGGCTCTTCGAACCATGTCATAGTCGTCTTCGCCCTCAAGTCCAGTATCTGCAATGAACTCGTCTGGAGTTGGGTGAGTACCGACGAAGAACGCTAGAAGGAGTCTTGACGCACCTCGCGCGTACTCGTCCTCGTCCTCCTCTTCATCCTCATCTTCGTCTACCTCGGCTTCGACATCGAGGAAACGGTTGACAGCAGGACGCTTGTGCCGGTGCTAATACCGCAGTTCAATTCAGTACTAGGAGCTCAGTGCACGTCGGACATACCTTCGCACGCTTCTTCCCGCGCTGTTCACCTTCGTCCTCTTCGTCCTCGTCATCTTCGTCCTCTTCGTCCTCCTCCTCCTCGTCATCTTCCTCCTCATCCTCATCTTCGTGACGTCTTGATTGCTTCTTCTTGGGACGTTCTTCTTCTAGCTCTTCGTGTTCCTCTCCCACTTCTTCGTTGTCCATAAAGGCTTCATCTTCAACGTCAGACATGATGGAAAAGAGACAAGGAGGAGTACAAGTGGTGGTTGGGTAACAAGAGGCCCGTCTGTGAGATGAGCGGTTGGACGCTGCCACATATTGAAACGGCGCCTGAGACAATGGCCTGTTACTTCAGACTCCGCGCCTCACACAGGAGCGCGGGCGTTCAACGTCTATGCGGCGACCGAAAGCGCCAGTCTCGACGTCAAGAACTACTTTCTGCTTACACCCAATCTCAAGGACTTACTACGACGAACTTGCGTCCGGCTCGCCTTCCTATGAAATGGGCGAGCTAGCGCGTTTCAGCGATCTTCCTGTCGAGTTGCTTCCGCTGGTGGTGTCTCATATAGTGCGGCCGTCCCATCTTGCGACGCTATGCCTGGTCAACAAGACGTTTTACACTTTCGCGACCCCGATACTCTACGAACGCGTATTCATCTATGCTTGGCACAAGGAAGGGAAGGCTAAGGCATGTCCCCCCTTGGAGATGCGGAACCACGCTCACCTGAACGTGGACGGTTGGCCTAGGTCACCAAGCTCTTCCGTACACTGGCCGAGTATACCCATCTAGCTAAGTTCGTTCAACAACTGGGTAGGTCTCTTCTACTTCATGAGAGCAGCCTTGCCTCTTGTTAGCCCAGCGAGGCGCGTACTGAAATGCTGAGCTCAGTGATTCGAGACTTCCCGAAAGCCCTGCAATCCGAAGAGCACGACATGATCCTAGACCTCTGCTTGAACGGTATTCGTAACTGCACTGATCTGAGGGCTTGTACCTGGACTCGCCACGGTTCACTCACTACTCGCGTACTGGAGACTCTCGTCAACTGCTCAAAACTTTGCGAGCTGGAGATCAACGGCCAACATAACAACTACTACAACCCCCGCATACTCCCTCAGTTCACACATCTGCGGAAGCTATCGCTGATCATGCCGAGTGGTCCTGTCATCGCCACCTTACCCTCTTGGATGCATAACACTCGGGAGACTCTGCAGTACCTTAGCCTCATTTGCAAGGCGAGCAACATCACATCTCGTCGCCGACATAACCTTGGCTTATTGCTCTCGACAGTCGTCTACGCGTGTCACCGATGGTGTACTCCACGACATAGCATCTTCCGCCACCAATCTCGAATACCTTTACCTTGTTGGCTGTCCAAAGGTGACCCACGAAGGTTTATGGGCCGTCATATCTTCGATATACAGGGGCATCGTGGGCCTTGGAATGGAAGGACTATCAACTGCATTCGTATGCTGGCTTACTTCTGGTTTGCTTCTGACAATCCTGAACAGTCGGGCAGGACATGGCCGCCTTCAGTGAACGATGCAATCGTGCCGTGGCTCTCTCTCGCCTACGTTCAATCACACTCACCGTCGATGAGCATACCTCCCTGTCGGAATGGCAGCATCACGTACTCAGCCTGCTGTCCCAAGCGCCCTTGCAACAGTTCCATATATCCACGGTCGGCGGGCACGTCGATCATCGACTGAGCGATGAATTTTGCAAAGCCATCGTCAGTGCGCATGGGAATAGACTTACCCGGTTTTCCGTTCACCGCATGCGTATGAGCATCAATGCAATCGCAGATATATGCGCTCGATGCTCTGCTCTGCAGCAGTTGTTTGTTGTGGTAGAACCTAACGATTTGGTAAACTCTACGTTGACGTCCCCCCGAACTGCGTAACCTCATCCACGATTCAGGACGCCTTGGGACCCTGTCTAGCTCAAGCCAGAAAGCTGCGCGCAGTGCACGTCAACAGGCCCCTCGATTTCGGCTCGGAGGACGTTCCAAGGCAGTCCTACGCCAAGATCCTCGAAATTGTGCGCCAATGCAAGCCCACCGTGAAGCAGTTTGGCTTCAACACTCGTGTCTTCCAGGTATGTTATGCAGTTATGCGACGCTTCTGCGCAGTCCGAGTACATTGGAGGCATCCTCACTAGAGATCACCCCGCAGGTTGAGCGGTCGGCAACGGTCACCGAAGATGGGTCCGTCAGTACAGAAGTCACACTATCTCCATACGAGAACCCAGAGATACCAGAACAGTTCCTCGTTGTACGGACTTGAAGTAAGAATTGAAGAGGAACACCCCAGGTGCCCCCATACAGGCAGCCGTGAACCTAATTAGATCTCGATCCCAATATTCCGCACCTCACTGCCGATCCCTCATCCACCTCGAGAAAGCTGAGCAAGAGATTTGCCTTCCGAGTATTAATTGTGCATGCCTTCGATCTCTCATGCGAAGCTTCGGCTACGGGTGAACGCCGTACGCGCATGTCATGCATCGAGCTTGCTGCACATGGCTGCGCTCTTTCCCCGTTTCGCGGTGTTCGTATCTGCCGATTCGTGAGTGGCGGTCGTCTGATGACATGTTCGCCGAAACTGACGCCGCCGCAGAACGCAGTTGGAGTCTGGCCGAAGATATGCGTGATATGCTCAGTCATGCCCGAAGCCTCATCGCCGGTCGCAGTATTAAGCCTCGTAGTAGTGCCACAACACCCCTCGACATACCATCTGATAACAACCACCCGAGTACGTCCATGTCACTCAGTTTCGTTCTCTTGATGCTGATGAGCATTCACAGACCGCTCCCAATGGCGAAGAGCATCGTTGAGTATACCGCCAGGCGTATCATCTATGACACCCCGCTTCCTTTCGCGGAGGTCGCTACCCGTCTGGAGGCGCAGTTGAACAAGCCCTCGGGAGGGAAGGAACTGTTCCACGTATTGGGATCCGCTAAGACCAAGGATGAGCTCGAAAGCGGCATCAAAGCTCTGGCTGACGGACACGACTTCATGTACGCCCTACGGCCGATTCTCGTGAATACATGAGCTCACCAGTCGCAGATTCTTCGCCGAATTCGTACACCACCGCTGGCTCAGTACCTACACTGAGTCGACTAACACCCCCAAAGCCGTGGTGTACGTCTTCGGCAACCCGCTCATCGCCCAAGCGATGCTGCAGCGCGATCTCGCCGCCGGGCTCAACATCCCTCCCAAGCTGATGTTGCTGGAGAAGACGGATGGCGGCGGCACGAAGATCGTCTACGACGATCCGGCCTCCCTTATCGCCGTCCCTGCATACGGGCAAGTCGTCGATGATACACTGAAGCGAGCTGCAGAAGATCTATCTGTCAAGGTGGAGGCTCTGGTGAAGACTGTTATCACGGAGAATGCGGCGTGAGGTTGAAGCCACTACTCCTTCAGGCTTATCAATAGTGTACGAGCATGCACCAGTTTGTGAACGATTCCCGACTGCTTCGAATCGCTATAAAGTAGTCAATAACAATCCTCTAAGCGTCGGAGTCCGAGGCCACTAATCCTCATACTGTAACTAGGCGCTACAACATCTACGCGCCAACAAGTTGTAGCACCGCATACGTACGCGCGCGTAACGCTCCTTGCTTCTCGATCTTGACCATCACCGGCCGCTGAAATCACACACGTATGCGTTCGTATCACCAGCCGCCGGTATATTAAGCTGACATTCCAGCCAGTGCAGGTTTGGTTCAAAACTTCATATGTCCAGCCAGCATTTGCTCACTGATGACGATTCACTCCGCTGTATCTATTTCAATGAGGATACATTGTAGGTTTGCTAGGTGGCCTGATAGGGCTCGATGTACACCTCATCAGGGAATTACATATAGACTCGCGCGCAAGGCAATGCGAACATCAAGCGTATGACGCCGCTTTGTTGTTCTCTACAAGCGGCTTTGGGCGCTGATACTCCTTATGCAGCTTCATTGACGTGTCCACAGGTCCATAGCGATAGGTAGTCTGTACGGTGACCTCTGTTCCATTTCTCAACAGCTCCAGCCAACTCAAGGACAGTCTACATTACTGGCAAAGAGACGTGTGTCAGTCGGTCCTGCACTTCGAGTTTCACCCTAACTGGGAGCGTCTGACAAACGTGAGGCATAGCATCCTCATACCTGTTGCCATTGTGCTGAAATATCAGACTACTACCAGGAGAGACAGCCTTATGAGGCTGCTTGACACCGAGACAGGCCGGTTTTTGGAGATCGCGAATCCCACAGATCTGCCATATGCTATTCTGAGCCATACCTGGGACCCTAAAGGAGAACAGACGTACCAAGATATTCGCAAAATCCAAGCCACCTATGAGGCCCCCGGTATATGCGGCATACTGCTGTTCTACATAGGGTGCGCGGTAGAATCAATTGTCGTATGGTATACACTGACAAGGTCGTCTTCGACCGTAGCTCTCTACTGCTCAACCTGCTTCCATCGTCAATCCCCTGCAATGATGCGGTATCATCTGCGCCTGTCTCCGCTCTGCGCGCTCGATTCGCCATTCTTCTCGCACGGACGCAGTTCTTGCTTGCAGCCCTTGGTTACTATTGGTCTCGTTGCACTATCTATACGGACCACAGGCTGTCCGAGAAGATCCGTGGCGCCTGTGCCTATGCGCGTGCCGATGGGAACAAGTACATCTGGATCGACTCGTGCTGCATTGACAAGAGTAGCAGCGCGGAGCTTTCCGAGGCCATCAACTCGATGTACATCTGGTACCAGACCGCGACCGTCTGCTACGTCTTTTTGTCTGACGTTACTGGAAGGTCGAAAGGAGACATGGATCACGATGAGTTCTTCTACAGCCGATGGCACACTCGTGGATGGACCTTGCAGGAGCTCCTCGCCCCCGCAGCTGTGGTATTCTTGTCGAGACACTGGCTCTATCTCGGGACCAAGTTCACGCTCGCATTGCAGCTCGAGCGCCGTCTAGGCATACCTTACTCAGTCCTCACGCGTGCGGTGCCCATGGAGGACGTCAGCGTCGCTCAGCGGTTCTCATGGGCTGCCCAGCGGGAGACAACGCGGGCAGAAGACCGCGCATACTGCCTTTTGGGTGTCTTTGGGGTCACCATGCCTCCCTTGTATGGGGAGGGTAATCGAGCGTTCCACCGGCTACAGCAGGCGATCTGGGCGCAACGTCCTGACCACTCTATCTTCGCCTGGGATGTGGGCACCGATGACCTCCCGCAACGCCTCGATGACATTGAAGAACTCTACGTCGATCAATCCGCTCTGCGTTACTTTGGGTCTACTGCGCGGATCCCGGGTCGCAGGTCCGATCGCATGCTCTCGTTCGTCTCGGACACGGAGTCGCATTTCGCAGGTTTCCCCGCGTCGTTCGCTGGAGGTGCGAAGATACGCAGCATCTCGCCTGCCGAGTACAAGAGACGGCTGGGGCGTCTGCCCCTCAACCAAGCGATGCGAACGATACCCTTGTCCCCGGGCGGGCTGATCTACCTCCCGCTTATGCCCCTCGGGGCTTGCTTACCTGAAAATGCGGCGGTCACACCGTCCAACTCCCTCTCCGAGCTGTACCTTGTGCCGCTTGCATGCGAGTGGGACAGCCCTCGACATGGCGACATCGGCAATTTAGTCGCGATCGCCTGCTCCAAGCAGAGGGTGCTTCCAGCATACACCGAGCCCCCTCCAGACTCAGTAGAGATGCTACAAGGTGCTCTGGTTCGGCGGTGGGTAGACGGAAGGCCAGCGAACGCTTTCCGCACAGTGATCCTCACACGCAGCGATCTCAACCGACGTCGGGAATCGATACGCTCTCAGGGCGTCCTGCCCAACCGCTCACTCGCTATCACCACCGACTTTCTCCCTCGTGTCCTGAATTCCACGGATAGCGCTATCCCGGACCCACCGGTGACAGTGCGCTTGGCCGGATGGACCAAATCATCGCTCGCCGCTCAGGGATATGAAGTAATTCCCCTCGAACCTGTTACCCCTCACGACGACCTCCCGCGAGAGGAGCCCGTCTATGGCTTCAAGTTCACTCGGGAGGATGCCGATCACGACCTAGCGCTGCACTATCTCGCGCCCTCCGCGCCGAATCCCACCATGATGCCAGCGTGGACGTTCGTGAGGCTCGGGCTGGTGCGCAAAGGCTCGCGTTTTGTCAGCCCCGACGACTTCATCGGGGTGTCTCAGCGGCTTGCGGTGGCGGAGGGCGGTGAGACGGCTGGTACCGTTTCCAGTGGGTTCGCAGAGGGCCTGAAATACCACTTCACGGTGAACTTGCGGCGCGTCTCCACCAGTAGCTATATGTTCGGATTTGATCTGCTCAAGATACATGAATAGACGCAGCACTATATCACCATTACTATCGCTCTGCATCCCATTGGGACGTCCGTATCTGAGTCAATTGAAGACGTACTGGTTGCAGACCAAGATCATGGGTAATTGCCGCACTCTATATAGGACTCTGCCTCCCATTGAGACGGATTACATACATGTATGCCCATACACACATACATTACACCTACTGTACATCATCCCTGGAAAGCAACTCCTCTCTTCGACGTCTCCGCCAGACCGCCAGCCGCGTAGCCAGTACCTGAATAGCAGTGAAACATCGTCAAGAATTGGAAACCGCATCGAGGAGGCGCTGCCGCACCTTCTCGCGTGAGCTCGATGACGTCCTTGTCCCCGAGCTTCACGTCGCACACTATACACTGCATCGCAGGCTTCACGAGGGTATCTGTGCACGTCTTGCAGGTGACGTGCCCGCAGGGCTTCATGACTGCACATAGCATATAGTGTTAGTTGTCCCACACGACACGAATAACGAGTGACTCACCGTGCATGAGCGTGTTGATCGATAGCTGCTTCTTACATGACGGACATATCGGAGGTCGCTCATCGTCCCGGGATGTTTTAGGTTTGGGCTCTACGGACTGATCCCCGGCTTCTGTTGCAGGAGTCGACTCCACTGACTTGGGCGGGATGTGCGCCGAGCTTGTATCAAACGTCCATTTCACCGGGATAAGGTTTTTCCGTCTGTGTAGATACAAGGGTTAGCATGGTCTATGGCCACGATCGCATGAAGCAATGTCATATTGCGGGCACGTACGATAGTGGGTGCGAAGGGTTCCCGCCGTGACATGTCGTTTGCAACTTCACGTCTGACAATGACGTCGGAGGGCCATGCGACGTATAGGTCGGTGTTAGAGAGGGGAGCCAGAAGTCGGGCAACTTGCTCTTCAGCGCTTCCGCCTGCTCCCGCTCGATCTGGCGCAGGGCCGCCTCCTCAGCCTCCCGTGTGAGGGTCTCTACCGCACTGGCATCGAAATCGAACTTGCGCTTGGTTCCCCGCCCTAGGGAACCCAATTTGACGATATGAGTTACAGAACATGGGGAGCTGAGTGCGCGAGGAACGACGTACCTTCTGAGGGATCCGAACGCGCAGAAGTAGAGATCATGGACGTCGCCGCGAGGCCCAGTTGCCCCTTCTCGAACTCACGCAACACACGCTCGCGCGCGGCCTCCCGCGCACGCTGCCGCTCCTCCTCTGCCTCTTTCTTCATCGCCTCAAGCCTGACCTTCTGCCGCTTGATGTCGCTGATTTGCGTCACTGGAATCGCGGTGTTAGTGCACGTTCAAGCCTCCCGCCAAGCCGTAGGGACACGAAGAATTGAGACGTATGGGGGCCACAAACATACCGAGATCGGTCAAGGCGCACTCTCTGCAGAAGAGGTGACCCTTCTGACATGCAACGGGGTCGCGGGCGCGTTGGAGGCAGAGCGCGCAGGCATCGAAGCGGCGCATGGACTCATTCCCAAGACGTTGCTGAACAAGACGTTCCCAAAGCAAAGCAAAGTCAGCGTCCACGCTGACCCAAGTGACTGCGTGGGGGCGTAAGTACCCGCTTCGTGCCATAATCGAGCTTCTTGTACTCGGCATAGGAGAATATCGAGGACGCGGTGTTGTTCTTGCTGTGTTTCGTCATGGTTGACTTTGCAAGGCGGTCTAGCTGTTATTTGGCCAAGTAACAAGCCCCCCAAGTATCAAAGAGTGTATGTTGTGTCCAGCAGAAGGATAAATCTATGGGAGATGGATGAGCTGCCCTGAGCAATTCAAGGCCGTGAGCGAGAGATGTGGTACGGAAGAGAGTGCGGAGTGTCATAGGCGCCCGTTGACTTGCACTTACTTCAAGCCCGAGGGCCCGATCGAGTCTTCAAGTTGAGGCAACTGTGAACGTTCACGTATATATATTACGTCCTGGATGACTATACGAATAGTGCAGTTAGTCTTTGAATATTTCCCGATCCATTCCACTTGGTTCAGCATTCACAACATTTCCTATAAAACTTCAACCATTGACACGAACGCCCTATTTCGAGCCTATACTAGTACCCTACTAGTTTGGCCCTGAGTCTACATGTATTCCTACGGCTGATTCCGCTGACAAGGACTCATTGCACTGGATTAATTCTAGCACATTCCTTCTATGGAGCTGCATGTTCATAGACCTTGGGATTGAGTGTGGCACTTTCACGGGAGGGGCCTGAGTATCAACTCTGTCAGACGATCACTGGCATGGAGTAATTGCAGCAACTTACACAGGCGCAACGGTCGTAGGCGGACCAGGGTTAGTTGGGAGAGTAGGAAAAAGACTTTGCGCGCACTGCCAAATACATGATTAGCCTCGTCTAATAGTTTGGCTTGTTGCAATTGTGAACTGTGCATACCGCTTGCTCCACCAAGCCCATGTCGGTCCCGGCAGGGAAGTGGGCAGTGCCCTGTGGCGGGGGCGGAACCGGTACCTGCAAAGACCCAAGTAAATCACCCATACTTGCATTGTCACATATAGGTAAACAACACGCACGACCTCGGTACAATTGACGAGATCGCCGAGGTTCTGGCCGAGAGTGGACATGGTTTGGAACACGGATTTGAACGCCATCTGTGCCTTTGCCTGGTTGTTCACGAACGACTGCCACTCGCACGCCGTGCGCGAGTCCCGCGCGATCAAATCGTCGGATTGGAGACGAAGCGTGCCCTTGACCGCAGACTCGACCTCGCCCTGGTTCCCGCCAGTACCGGGAAAAGACGTCCCGCGGAGCAGCGTTTCGACAAAGAACTGTGTGTCGAAGAGGCTGGGGGTCGAGTCTAATGGCGCGCCGGGAACAGTTGGATCGATGTCGTTTGCCGCAGCGACGGTGTGCGCGGCGAGGAGCCAGACGGTGTGGATCACGTCGAACGCACCGTTTGAAGCGTCAGAGAGACGAGCGAAGATCCGGTCGGCTGTGTCGAACGGCTCGGGGATAAGGTTGTCTGGAGCGGGCTGAGTGGCATCCTTGCGCCCGACGAACGCGGTAAGTTGAGGTGCACCGGGACAGTTGGACAAACCGACCGCACCGGCGAATTGGATGCTATGTTTGCCTTTTTCAGATCCTTCGCTATATACGCGCGCAGGGCAGAAAGCCTACAAGTCCGCCACCGAAATGTTGTGACGCGCAAGGATCGGCTGCTGTAGTTGGATGATCTCGTCGAGGCCGATGTTGGCGTGGTAGCCGGTCTCGACATCAGCGAAGATCGCAATCGAACCATCGGCGCCTCCACCGCTGTAGAATATGCGTCATCAACATTGTGTAGGAAACAACGCCTCTGCGTACCCGAATTGCCCCTGAGCCTCAAGGGCCGGGGAGATGGCGATCGCGTCGTTGAAGGTCAAACGGAGAGACTCGTGTGCCTCAGCAGTGCACAAGCCGCCATGGAACAGGTTCTGCTGCAGGTCGTCACGTAGGGCGAAGAGCTGGCAACATTCCGCATTGATCGCGCTATTCTTGCCTTCGAGGCAGAGGATGCGTCGCGTCAATGCGGCTAGGTGCGCAGATTACCTACGTTACTACGCGTGAGAAAAGTCAATCAAACGGGCGCACCATACGCGACAGTAAGGACGGCTGCGATGGAAGCAACGGCGAAGAGACATTTGAAGGTCATCATGAGCCTCGTGGTAGCAGGAGGTCAGAGACGTGAAGGCTTGAGTGTCTGCACCCTTTTATATCGTATCTGCATCAGCAAGGCACGAGAACAGAAGCGACTCACGCACCGTGATCGCGTGTATTGAGGTTCTGTCCATGGACAGAGTACGAACCTATGAACCGGTGCACGAGCCATTCGAATATTCTGCTCCGTTCGCTGCTAGAAGTCCGATGTGCTAGCGGAAGCGCAAGAGCTCATCAATGAACCTGACCGTGCCTCGCAATGCAGAACGTAGGTGACTGATCAAATACACTGAATAGAGACGGCCGTCAGGGCCAGTCGTGTATCGCCATCTCCGAGGACGCCGGAGGTAAGGGTAGGCTTCTCACTGGTACCTGGCATCTACACCGTAAGCGTGTTTGCAGTGAATCGAGGGTCTTTGAGGGGTGCGCGGAGGTTGCTCATTCTGGATAGTGCCTTGACAAGGGTACCTAGGCAGTACTATTTGACGTGTTCGCCTCCGGTGGAACCTTGCAGTTTTATCAAAACCGCCCGAGGTTTCGCCTGTGTGGCACCAATTGGAGGCATGGGCAAGTGCCACACCCCATCCATGGTGCCGCCCTCCACAACGAAGCAATTTTGCGTATATAACAGAACAAGGGCGTCATATGTAGCGCCTGCAATGCGGAGAGCACCTGCACTTTAAACCTCAGTGTCAGCTCCAAACCTGCAGGCCATACGATGTTCGGATTGTGTACTCACGTTCGACGATGTGCCATCATCTCTTCCATAACTCGATGTGTAGAAAACGACGCGTGCTAGGTCAAGATAGCTGTGGGCAAGGTGGGAAGATCTGGCGGTCCGGTAAAACGGGGTACGGATTGTTGGGCCTACGCTCATACGACTTGGCTGTCACTATCAGGCTTGACTCGTGGGGAGTCCATGGGCACGATGTAGAGTCACCAGTAGTGACTGAGTTAGTATGAGCTGAACCCTTCCTATACATAGCAAGTCTTCTCTGATCCCAAGGGCATTCTGTGTCTTCTTTCACCTAGGAAAGCTAGAGAAAGCTAGAAGCTGATTCTGAACGTTACTTGTGATGGTACGAAAGAGAAAAGTATTGTCTGAATCTAGGCGCCCGAGGCCTCAGGAAGCAGGCGCCAAACCTGCGGCCGCCCAGTCCGAGCTCTCTTTCCTCCATTCCTCTGGTCCTGGATCCTTTAGCTTCGATCACGTATCCCTCGCAGCGCGTACCACTTTGGTTTCAGGACCTCAGCTATGCGACAAGGTCGTAGCGACCAGACGATAGAATACTGTATATGTGCATGAGGGGAGATATCCCGGGGTTCATGGCTGGCTATGGTGGTCATAACTTGAATGTATAAGTGTAACCCACCACACAGCGTGGACTTTGTAGAGACTTATTGTGAGTTTGTGAAACTGTGCTGTGGAAAGTGGCCAACAACTTCGAGACTAGTGCCGGTTGGTGAGTACTGTCTGTACCATTCATTGACCTTCGTGAACTGACGCGCATGACAGACCTGCATTACTGAGTACCGACTCTGTCGCGCCGATCATCCGTTCCGACACGGTGCGCTCAAGCGATCAGGCGAGGGCGGCCGGGACGCCACAGAATCACTGTGGGACCGTCTGATCCATATGGTCGCACGCAGAAGCGCAAGCCAGGCATTTATATGCTGCGGCAGCGAATCCGATACCGCTGGCAGACGTTCTCCGTCCTCTCATCGCCTATCGGCCAAGTCCTCGAGTGTTCCATCGGACCACTTGGGGGCAGCAGGGTTGGCACCTGCTGCGATGGTAGCACAGTCGGGAGCAAGGGCTTTGTTGACAGCAATTCACTTCTCCGAGGTTGTCATCCTCTCACGGTGGATGTTGGATCCGCGGTGATATCGATCCCGCTGGCTCCAAACTGCACTCGTACGCCTGTCCTTGGCGCCATGTTCACTTGGTACGAGGGCAACGGGTTTGACCTGACGTCTACTACCGGGGGGTTGTGTTTTGTGGCCGGGTTCATCGACAGTACGTCCCACTACCTCCATCCACTGGCAGATCGCGTATCTTATCTGTTTCTCCTCCAAACAGGTAACATCTTTCAAGCACTGATTGCGGAGCGACGACGGCCGTACATATCGCTCATCGCCGTCGACGTCACGTCGCAGATTGGTTCATTGTGAGTACCTTCCGGGCTCCTACGTTATCTCGCTCACACTTCCACCTCATGCCCCATTGGACTTGTAGCAAAGCCAAGCGGGACGCAGGCTAGGGTGGCGTTCAGCGATCTGCTCCTTTGAGGCCGGACGAAAGGTGTGCCTCACTCCGGTCTTCGGTCATCAAAAAGCGAATCTTAAGCCCCTCATCAGCCCATTTCCTGACACCGGCCTGTACCTCGTCTTCCTATCTCAATCTGCCACTCCGATGTCATTTCTCAATCATATTTGATGTTGCCGTCTTTCTGCGTTCACGTGGGACACTCGCGGTGTGCGGTGTGATGGCCCCAGCTGGGACTTGATGTGTCATCGAGCCTGGGGCTCACCATTGCTTTGCTTCCGAGTCAGTGTTATCCATGCAGCAACACCTTCTGGGTCATGCCCACAACCTCAATGGTATGTTCAACGTGGAGAAAGACGACAGGCAGCCGCATTATTATATGATACCTGCAATAGCCCGGATGTGCGAATGATAGTTGAGAAGAGGGTGGAAAGAGGTTCGTATGGGGATAAGGAGGAAGGGAACCCAGCTTCGTCGCCAATACCGCACTAGAGATCTAACGGCGCTGATACTGCTGATATTTGATACGGAGAGGTCGAACGCCGGAAGTCTGGCGTCGAGAGGCTCGTGAGCAGACTGAGGAGAGATGAGTAGTAGGATTGGACCCGCGTTACTAGTTGGCCGTCGCCTCCGAGTCCGCAGTCGTTACAGTCTCCAATACTGGTGCGGTGGTCTCTGGTGCGGTGGTCTCTGCTGCTCGTGGCGCGGTGGTATCACCTCCGCCGTCGACCATGTTCTCTCCGCCGCCACTCGTGTTATTCTCACAGTCGCCTGTGCCGTGGTCTCCGCCGGGGCTCTCGGGGTCGCTAGCCTCTATCGGTGGCGGCGTTGTGTTGTTACTGGCCCCGCTCTCGACCATATCGAAGCCTAACTCAAAGGTGTTACCCGAGACCCGTCGCAAGGTGGCGGTGAAGTGGTATCCCGGCCCGTGTGCGAGGTCGTTGAGAACGGTGCCCGAGATGGCTTGGCCTTCGTACACGTAGACCCATCCGGACACTCCGAGGAAGTCACCCGGACACATCAGGAAAAACCATCCGTCGAAATACGATGTATGTCGCCAATATATTGCCATATGCTGCACAATATGTCCGGATATAGGAGAGCATGACATATGACGTATTTCGCGGTCCCCCCAAGGTATACGGTAGTATGATCACGGTATAACTACGGTATAATCAGACATTGCATGCAATATGGCAAGATACGATACGCAAACTGACATAACACGGGACGCAATATCCTCTCAGATCGCCACTATAGTGCTCACATGCGCACAAATATTCGCTAGGGCTATACAGATGACATTATGGTGCGTAGACACAGTGATCCAACTACGGTATGTAGGGCATAGGTTCGGGCGACATGTAGGGCCATTACGATCTAAGGAGATAGTAAAGGGAACTGATAGGAGAGCGGAGTAGGTACTTTGGGTATCAAGACATCGCGGCGCTACGGAAATATCGCTCAATCAACAATACTGTCCCAGTCAATACGTGTGCGCCCTCGCTTTCCAGATCCGGACGGCGTAGCGAACGCACTCTGACCAAATCTGCGAGCATGTTCAGCACTGACCAATGAACAGTCGGAGATCCAGTACTCACGTTACGGTCTTGAATATATCATGCATCAATGCATGATATGGACCGGGTTTCTTCTCGAGGAGGTCCGTCGCGGTTGCAAGATGTTCTATATAAGGGCCGTGCATAGTCATGCTGAAGTCAGTTGTGATCTGATTCACATGGTCCCCAAGGACGGCTTCGAGCTGATTCAATAACACATTAGCATCCAAATACAATGTCTGATCGTGATTGCGATGCGTACTGCTGTGACTGCCAGGGCTAGCATCGTCATTGGTATCTCTCTCTCCGCGGACCCATTGGACGAGCTGAGCCTATGTGCGAAGCGAATCCCGGCATTGTGATATTGCTGAGGGGTGAAGAACGCAGCCCGGATGATATCCCGAATGACCTCGCACCCAAAGGGCTTGGCGAAGTCAAACTTCTGTGAATACACCCTTGTGAGCATGGCGACAGCCCAGGCCGGTTCCCGGGACATGATGCTTTGACTCACCCCATTACCCAAGGATGGGAACAAGAAGTTGTCGCCCTGGCTGAGCGTTCTCAGGTCGTCCATGGGCGTTGATGAGAACCGGAGTGCGGTGGGGACAATGCTCAGTGCTGCCTCCTTGATTTTGCCGCGTAACGTCCTCATCCGAGAGGCAACCTAAGTTAGAGTCGTGAGTGGAGGTTTGAAGATTGACAGAAACAGAGGACAGAACGAACATAGTTACAGAGAGGGTCAGCGTACTCGCTCTTCTCATCACGGTCATGCAACCGTTGAATGACGTCATAATTCTCGGTGAATCCCATGCTAGTCGCAGCATCTACGAGGGCATCAGTACATAACTGGGGAATCCCGTCGAGTTGAAAGGGTGTATAGGCGGGGTTTGTTGGCTCGCCAGAGCTAGCAATACCAAAAACCATCCTGATCTCCGCGAGCTCAATAGCCTTGCGGAGCATGTTACTCATTGGTTCGGCCAAAGGCGTGATGTTGAGCGCCCACGATCGTTGGCTCGCCAGCTTGAGACCAGCAGATATGTCTGTGCGCGGGAGCCAAGGAATAGCCGCAGTCGACTTGGACTGCGAAGGGTCCTGTCCAATGCCGCCGCAACCAGCTTGTGAGTTCCGTGGCATAGCATCCCATACAATGGGCCCCATTTTGGGGGGCTTACCGTAGTCTGCTGCGTCGCCTTGATCTTTCTTCCATTAGAGATGGTTGGAGCCTGTAGACGAATCAATCAAAACACGAATACTGGGATGATTACAGTAGAAGCTACACACCTCCATCGCAAGCTTGTGGGCTTTGTAACCTTTGAGTACTGGAACCTGACGTATGTCGGATTCCTCGAAGTCTTCGTCTGCAGCATAGTCAACATCATCTTCGAGAATCGACGATGTTTCCATTGCATCGCAGTCGGTCATTGGTGGGCCGGTATGCTCGGACTCCGAGGCATCACCGTCTGCATTGTCATTGATATAGTCGTCATGACTGACTAGCTGCGAGGTGCTGCTGACATGTCTCGCGCCATGGCGGGATGGTTGAATGATGACAGCCTACCATAGATGTCATAGCATGAGTAACATGTGAGCAGCTGCACATCATGGACGTACCTCAGAGGCGAGATCAGCGGAACTGATCCTCCCAATCTCCTCACGATTCTCCTGTTCTTCGTCGCTGAGAGGTCCATGTAGGTCATCTTGACCCTCGTCCTCAGGCTCCCCGTTGTCGTCGAGTACTTCTTCTCGGGCCACTATATCGGTGTGACTATTCTGTTGTCTGTGTAGTTCTGCAATACCTTTATCAGCAAGCCCGGGCGGCATTGGTAACAGAGAAAACGATACATACTTGGCGGGACCCGTGCACCTGTTGTGATTGCAGGACGAGGCGGCGAGTCAGGTGCATCAGTGCTGATCACCGGGGCTGCGTACTTGCGTGTCGTACCAGAAGTAGTCGTCGTAACTGCAGCTGCGGTGGGAGCGGATTCCATGAAGGCGTCAGTTTGAATCATGTGATTGAGGGAAGCTTGAATGAGCGCCGTTCATGCTCGCCTATTCGCGAAGTTGTTGCCAACCATGATGCGTCATCTACGTACCGTCCGCTCTAGATTTCTTGGCCAATACCTGGCGACTACCGTTCATCACCCCTAATGACAAGATGAGGGAAGTGTAAGGTAAGGAGATGTCAATGCTCACCTCCTACCGGTTCAGCTGCCACTGACGACAAGCCTCTCTTCCGTCCATCACGCTGTCCAGTCTTTAGGTTGGCCTGTGGTAGCTTTTCCGGTGTTGTATCGATCTCCATGCGTGCTGAGAAATGTGGTAAGTAGTCATATAGCTTGCATATCTTTTGACATTGGAAAACGTACTGTTGTCAGCAGATTTGGATACCGTACCTACGGCGCTACTTCTCTGGCGAGCTTGTGCATGACCTCCACGGTTATTGCGACCTCTTGCAGGCGTCAATACAGGGTGCATGGACTCTGTATTGGCAGGATGAGGAGTAAGAATGTCTCACACACGAAGGATAATACCTTCACCGGACATGGGGACAGCGGTGGATCCTGGGCTGCCTGCTTGTGCTTGCGAGCGAGTCGTTGCTAATCCCGTAACTGTGAGTTGACATTGGGAGCAATCAGCATACATCTACTCACCACGAGTGACTTTCCCCCGTGCAGGTGTCCCTCCACGTTCCGCAGGACTTCGCGGGTCTTGGCCGGCATCTACATGGGAATTTGCTGGTTGACCTCCCCGTCCCCCACGACTGGCCGGTTTGCCGCGTGGTGTGCCTTTCTTTTGGCCGCGCGCCATCCAAGAGAGAGCTTATAGTAGTGAGTGACCTGCTTTCCTGTAGTCACAGACTATACAGCTGATTGCAGTGGGAACACGTAGGATAACGTACACGTAAATGTCGGGATGGATTAGACTTAGAGGCAGGATCAAGCGAGAGAGTAAGGAAAACGGCAGTGCCAGCGAGAGCACGACGCCACGCGCAGGCCTGTTGTTATGACTTGTTTCGTTCACCAGCCACCGCTGGCTCGTGCATGCACTAGTGCTTATGTACGCATCTCTGTCCTCTATATCCACGTTCACCTCTCCGAGTCCTTCAATTATCACATTTTCTCAGACATGCCTCTCCAGTGCTCAGGATGCACAAAGACTTTCTCGCGTCAGGCTGATTTAACGCAGCATCTCTTGAAAAGCAAAAACCCGGTCTGTATAGAAGTACGCAATCGCCTTGCTGAATCTACTCGTCGACCGTATCGGCGAGATCAACCACATCCTCGCTTTCCATCTTCTGCTCCCGGCCCCTCTCGACTTGGCCCAAACAACTCTCTTCCTGACGATCCTGCAGTTGAAGACTTTGCTGGGGACTTCTTTGGACAACCCGAGGACTACTCCGAGCACGACTTCCCAGTTCTTCCTCCACAGGAGAACATTGAGGACGTCCCACCTGCTGGTCTGCACACCGACAACAATCGAGGCCGTGTGACAGAGTCCGACAGTGAGGAATCATCGGACGATGAAGCAGAGGTTACAGGATGTGACATCGAGGTGCCAGTCTCCCGGCATGACCAGCCGATGCATCCCTCAATAGGGGGCCCATCACACGGAGCTCAAGCAGACAACCTTCCACTACCACCTCCCTCGCCTCCACCCGACGTCCCCAGAGATGGCATTAGTGCAGCCGATTTGGATGCTCTACGGCAAGCACCTCAATGCGTCCAACCCTTTGGTGGTCGAGCTGGCGAGCAGATCTCAGACCCAACCATCAAGGTCTCCGCGTACAATGCATATGGCTCGAAGGTTACGGGAAGTGAAGACAATCCGTATGCACCCTTCGCTTCACAGATGGATTGGGAGGTGGCACAGTGGGAGAAGGAGCGAGGATCTGGTTCGACCGCATTTACAGATCTGTTGAAGATCAAAGGGGTGCGTTCTCAAGTTCTGTTGATTAGCAGCATGACTCATCTTGGATACAACGCCCGTGTAGCTTGTAGAAGCACTAGGCCTATCATACAAGAATTCACGGGAACTCAATGCTATCATCGATGAGAAGATCCCGCATCGACGTCCGGCATTCACGCACCACAATGTGACTATCGGAGATGAGAGACTCGACCTGTTCGCTCGAGATATCCTCGAGTGCATCCGCGCGCTCTACGGTGATCCAGAACACGCCCGCTACCTCTGCTTCACGCCAGAACGCCATTATGCCGACTCTGACAGGACCATTCGTCTATATCACGACCTGCACACTGGACGGTGGTGGTGGGAGACTCAGGTATGTTTTGACCC
Organism: Cubamyces sp. BRFM 1775; assembly: GCA_022385745.1. Taxonomy (NCBI): domain Eukaryota; kingdom Fungi; phylum Basidiomycota; class Agaricomycetes; order Polyporales; family Polyporaceae; genus Cubamyces; species Cubamyces sp. BRFM 1775. Next base: position 18,656 of record MU278645.1, on the reverse strand, counting down.
GTCTCTGCTTGATCCACTGGAGCCCTAACAGTATGATATCACATCATAGAAGGCGGTAGAGGCTGATACACCCGGCGCGACGATCATCCCTGTAATCCTATCCTCCGACAAGACTCAGATCACCCTTTTCCGCAATAAATCCGCCTATCCTGTATATCTGACAATCGGAAACTTGCCCAAGTCTATTCGTCGTAAGCCAGGGCGCCGTGGTCAGATACTCCTTGCGTACTTACCAACAAATCGTCTCGAGCACTACTCGAACAAAGCATCACGCCGCCGCTCTCTCGCGAACATCTTTCATGCTTGTATGGGACACCTCTTGAAGCCTTTGGTCAAAGCTGGGATCTCGGGGGTTCCGATGATGAGCGGCGATGGTGTATGGCGTCGCTGTCACCCAATCCTTGCGGTGTATGTAGGAGACTACCCCGAGCAGTGCTTGGTCACGGGTGCATATACTGGCGACTGTCCTGTTTGCGAATGCCCGCATGATGAGCTGGAGACGTACCCGAATGCCTATGACTACCGGGATCCCGACGCTGTCCTTGACGCACTCCAACAACTCGGATCTCCATCCTTCGAGCGTGCGTGCCGCGATGCGAACATCAAACCGATTCAGCACCCGTTCTGGGAACCGCTCCCGTACCTCAACATCTTCCGTTCCATCACCCCCGACATACTCCATCAACTGCATCAAGGAGTCTTCAAGCATCTCGTCTCATGGCTTAAGACAGTCTGCGGTGCGGAGGAAATAGATGCGCGTGTCTCACGGCTGCCTCCGAACCATGGTATCCGCATCTTCTGGAAGGGGATCTCGAAGCTGTCACGGGTGAGCGGAGCGGAGCATAAGCAGATGAGCCGCTTTCTTCTTGGGATCATCGTTGACATGCCTCTGCCCGGTGGACGTGCGGTCACAAATCGCCTGCTCCGTGCGACACGCGGCCTCCTGGACTTTCTCTACTTAGCCCAGTATCCCATACACTCTGACGAGTCTCTCTCCGCACTCGAGGACGCGCTCTCTGATTTCCACGCACATCGCGACGTTTTCATCACGCTGAACGCTCGAGATGCATTCAACATCCCAAAGCTGCACTTTCTGCTCCATTACGTCGATTTCGTCAAGCTGTTTGGTACGACCGACAACTACAACACAGAAGCTACCGAACGCCTTCATATCGACTTCGCAAAAGAAGCATACCGCGCCACCAATCACAAGGACGAGTACCCTCAGATGACCAAATGGCTTGAGCGGCGCGAGAAGATGGCCCATCACGCGAACTATGTACTCTGGCGACTTCAACAAGCTCAGACTGGTCCCTCACCACTCTCCGCTCATCATGATCAACGCTGGACCGCCCCTGACCTTGCTGCGGACCTACAGATCAAGATGACCCGGAATCCAACGCGAAAGGCGATAACGCTCGCTGAGATCACTTCGCCTTTCCATTATGGAGCGACCTTTTTCATACCGGCACTCGCTAGATTCGTCGTCCAGTGGACGTACCCAACCCTGGCCCCGCGGCAGGTTGAGGAGAAGGCACGGTACGTCCATATACCGTTCGCTACGCTCCCAGTGTACCACCGCATCAAGTTCTGGAACGAAGATATCTATGGCAAGGAAACAATCGACTCAATTCACGTGCACCCACGGAAGCTTAGCGACAATGACGATCTGCTCATCCCCGCACGTTTCGATACTGCTTTGGTTCGCATCGATCACGGCCTTGGAGAACCTGAACCAGGTCTTTCTGGGCAAACGCACCTCACTCTATTCGGTAGGTCCATTCAACTCATGCACGCATTCTGATTCATCTCAATCCTTTGTCTACTGCAACTACAATCAGATACACAGGTCGCCCAAGTACGAATCGTATTCAGCCTCCCAGATGCGGCCGTAGCGCGGCTCTTCCCCGCGTTACCCCAGAATAGACTTCCTCCCCGCCACCTTGCTTACATCGAATGGTTCACGCCCTTCCGAGACTCCCCAGAACCTCACTCAGGCCTATACAGCGTAAAGCGATTGGTCAGGGAAGGTGGACGAGTCGCCTCCATCGTCCCAGTGGCATTTATCCAGCGGAGCGTTCATTTGATTCCGAAGTGGGGTGGACGAGTCCCGGTCGAATGGACGAGCGGGAATGTGCTTGACGAATGCCCTGCTTTTTACCTCAATACCTTCAAAGACATTCACTCTTACTTCAATGTAAAATAGTCATTTACTTCGCATATCTTTTCAGTGGGTTCGAAGGCGGCATAGCGGGAGTATGGGATATATTGCTATATACTGCCGTTTTGTCAATATCGTGAAGCATATGCCGGTATAGCACCGCCATGGTACGGCATTTCAGCGGGAGGTTTTTCCTGATGCAATCAAGTTGCAAGCCTTGTCGCACCAATCCCAACCTCGCGACTGTGGTCATAAGTAGGTTACTCCGCGTCACGGTGGCGGGGTCGAAGTACTGCAGCAATACGTCGGTACTGGCACCTGCCCGGGTGAACCTGACGCTGTGGATAGGCCCCCAGGCCCCCACGCTTGCATGCCGTTGACGCCGGTGGATTCGATAGGGCTTAGCACAGCGGCCTCGTATCCTTGAGCTGCGAGCGAAGATCGACTCCACTGAGCAAGATGCGCCGTCGCTGATGTGTCCACGCTATCCTCCGACTGGGTAACCAGTGTGATTGCAGGTAAGTCCGTGCCTACGGAATTGTTGGGCAGGACACCTAGAGATTGTATCGAGTCCTGACATCGGTCGAGGTCGCTGCGAGTGAGGACAACTGTGCGGTGAAGAAATAATCTTCCGTCCTCGAACTGCTCGAACACAAAAGTCCCTTTGGGGGCCACCACAGAGGTAGGTGACGGCTCTGAGTCGGTGTGATCTGGGACTTCTTCTTCTGTGGTGCAGATAATGGCAACCAGGTTATCGCTGTCGTCGAGTCGATCGTCGCGCCATGCGCATGCGAGTGGCACAAGGTACAGCTTAGACAAGGAACTTCTCACAGTATCCACGACCCTTGAGGGTAGCCATGCCACGAAAGGTATCAACGGGAGGTAGATGGGTCCGCCAGGATGAGAGGGTGTGGTTTGTATCCTGTGGCCAAAGGGTAACCGTCCTAACCGTCTAATGTATTCAGCGCGGGGTATGTTAACCGTTGCCCCGCCCTTGGCAAAAGCCGCCGGCTGAATTGCGAAATGCGAGGACACTTCCGAAAGGAAGGAATGGCAGGGGCGGTTACGGCGGCCTTCGACGGTACGACGTGTCCAGGCGTAGCGCACACTTTCGGAACGCGGCTTGAGGTTGGCGTATTCCCCCCAAATTGGATGGCCTCCCAACGTCCAAGCGAAGATGGTGTGGTCCGCCGTTTGCGCCCAGATTGCTTGCTGAAGCCGGTAGAATGCCCGATCGCCCTCGCCATACAAAAGAGGCATGTTGGCCCCGAAGAGGCCCAAGAGACAGTATGCTCTGCCCTCTACTCGCGTCGTCTCGCGGTCGGCGGCCCATGCGAACCGCTCGGCGACGTTGAACGTCTCCAACGCCACCATATGGGTCAAAACGATATAGGGTATATTCAAACGGTATTCGAGCTGCCGCGCGAGTGTGAGCTTGGTGCCGAGATAGCGCCAGTCCTTCGACAGGAACACCACGGCCGCAGGCGCAAGTAGCTCCTGCAAGGTCCATCCGCGAGTATGCCACCGGCTGTAGTAGAAGTCGCCTCTGTCCTCATCCCCCCTTACTTCCTCAGCGACGTCGGATAGGAAAACGTAGCAGACGGCGGCGAATTGATACCACTTGTACATCGCGTTGATAGCCTCCGATAGCTCCGCACTGCTGCTCTTGTCGATGCAGCACGAGTCGATCCAGATGTATCTGTGGCCGTTGGCACGCGCATAGCCACACGCACCACGGATCTTCTCTGACAGTCAACTATCGGAAAAGACAGTGGAGGAGGACCAATAGCAGCGGAGGGCGTGAAGCAAGAGACGCGTCCACACGAAAAGGGTGGTAGCATAGCGAGCACGAAGGACAGAGATGGGTGCAGAGGCCTTGGTGTTGTCGCAGTGGACAGATGGCAGGGACAACAGGGCTCTGCCAATCAAGATGAACGTTGCGTGAGCGTGTTAATACTATAGAGCGATCAATACGTACCCTATATGGAGTAGTAGCACTTCGAGCAACTTGGGAGGCTCGTGAGCAGCTTGTATGTCGCGCAGCTCTTCGTACGTCTGCTCTTGGCCATCCCAGGTGTGGCTGAGAATTGCGTATGTTTTGTCAGTGGGTTTTGCGATCTCGAGAAATTGGCCTGTCTCGGTGTCAAGTAACCTCATGGGACTGGCTTTCCTCCGCAGGTCTGGACGATAGTGTGCAGGAGAATGAGAGAGCGCGACGGTAGGACGACCCCATCAGTATTTGTAGGAGAGCTCGTACTAGTGCTTGTTGAATGTTGTAGGCCGGAGGCGCGGTTGGATGTTTGAAATCAAGCTCAGCGCCAATTCTCCCTAGCGTTTCTCTCGATCACAGGTGGGCGGCCTGGCTATGCAATGACTGTGTACAAATTGCTCTGCAAGACGATGATGATAGGTTCGTTGCAAGACTGAACAACAACAATAAGCAATACAGAGGCGCAGCTCCAGTACAGTACAGACTGTCCGATCCCTCCCGGAGGGCGTGTACGCCAACTCAATAGTTTACATTTCCATCCGCCCAGGCATCATGCCTCCTTAAAAGCTCCTTCAGAAGCGCGCAGCGAGCAGGCCGAAGCCGACCCCAGCGCAGAACGCGCCAACCAGCGCTAGCCCCACACCGAAAGCAAATCCGAAACCCAGTCGTCCGTCCTGCCGCTTGGCTGCCTCGCGCGTAGCGGGACTAGGAGTACGCGCAGAACTCCCACCCGCGTGTGGACGGAATCCAAGCGAGCGCGTGATGCGCGCACGGAGTGCGTCCATTAGAGATACCGAGAATACGAAGAGGGAAGGGAGGTGCAATGGGTCGAACGCCGTGCCGGATGGGCATTGTGGCGACAGTAGTCCGCCTTGGTCTGCGTCGTGAGGCATGGGGGTATCGAGCCCTGCGCCTGCTGTGTCCGGGGTGATCGCTTCTCTTCGCGAGAAGTACGATGTCGCCTGCCGTTCTCCCCGACCAAGTGTTGGGAGGGAGGAAAGGGGTGTGATGCGGCGGATCGTCCCAGCACGACGTCGCCGCAGGTGAAGAGCAACTTCCTGGGACAGGTTGCCTTCCCATTGCGCTTCCCATGCACCCTTGTCCCACCAGCCCGCCTTGTCTTCGCTATCTCCTCGAGCGGCCTTAGGCGCTGAGGAAGAATGTAAGGTCGATGAGGATGACACGCCCCAGTGAACACGCTCTACCGCGCGCTCGACTTCGCGCCACCGCAGGAACCGTGCTGCGGCTTCTGCGCGTAGAGCTGCAAGTGTACTTGGGGTGCGGAATAGACCTATGCGAAGGGCGTCCAGGGAGGCAGGGCGGAACGCAGAGAGATGTGGAGAAGTGATCTTGTAAGAGACATTGGGAGGTCGGCTGTGGGGGGAAGATAGGGAGGGGAGGACGATTATGGGTATATGCGGGCTGAGTGCCTCGATTAGGGTCTTCTCAGCAGATGATAGCGCTGTCATCCCGCACAAGTCAATGCACGCGCGAATCGCTAAGGAATTGATGAACTCACCGGGGGTCGCAAGTAATACCAGGGCGGAGTACAGAGGAGTTGACGATGATGATAGGAGGTGAGCGACTGGGCCGTTTGGGGGCTGTTCGCGGTCCAGGATATCCATGACTTGAGAGAACGGCGAGTGTATGACTGGAAGGACGCGCTCTATGACAGACTCCACCTACATGTAGAGTCAGCGTCTGAATACAGGGTATATCTATCCGGACTCCGCTGCAGTGTGACGACAGTGAAACGGCCTCGACTGAGAAGCTGACACAGGCTCGGCCCGGGACAGACTCCAGCCGAGTCCCAGAAACCGACGGTTGCGTAGACTGTACATACCTCAGCGTAGGGGTCATATGAGGGGAGCTCGACCAGTTCCACATTGCGCGCAGGCTCGATGCGTTCTAGCCCATGCGCGTCGCGATGCTCGACCCAATGTGTGGAGGCGCGCAGGATTGCTTTGCGCTTTCCTCGCGCACTACTCCCACCGGCGCGCGGTTCTTCTTCCCAGATACCGACCTCGACCACGTCCTCATTGTCATCTACCAGCTGCGAGGCGATCGCGCTGGTATCTGTACCCTTTGGCCCTAACAGGAGCAGGCGCAGCTCCCCGAGTGTCTGCCCGTAGGGTGTCGGCCTACGCGACGGCGAGGGTAGAGTTAAAGAGGGTATCACAAGACCGCTGGTCGAGTCCCCAAGGTCGCTTTCCGGCTCCGAGTGCGGGTGGGGATGTGGCGGAGATGCGGGACCTGAAGAGAAGAGGAACGAAGAGGACACCGACGGAAAGGAAGACACGGAGTCTCCGGAGGGGCTTCCTGGTTCTGACTGCCCAAAAGCGCTGTGTGGTGATGGTGGGTGGTGCAGGTACGCGTCCATGAGTTCGCGCTCTTGAACGTGGGGAGGTTGGGAGAGGGTGGCCATGTCGAGATGGCGCAGACCGCGGATGGTGGACGCGCTCGTGCTTGGTTGATGCTCTTCGGCCATTTCCACCATCTCGCCAATGTACCACTACTGAAGTCTTTCCAGTGGTTGTACGCGGCGGATGCGTAGACTGTTGTGAGGTTGTATGCAGTTGGGGATGGTGGAGGTAGGAGGAAGAGGTGAAGCAGGGGCCGCGGATCCTCGAATCGGGTGAGAGAGCTGCTGAAGCACGCCACTGATCGCATCCCTGATCCATGTGTTTCAATATCTAATCAGATTAGATACAACGCCACCACGTGATCACGACGCGACCTTGGTCGCGATGCCGGCGGCTAAGTCTCTTTGTCCTCCACCTTCTTGAACCAACTACTCCCCAGTCGCTCGAGCACGCTCCGTCGCTCGCCGCTGGGCCATCTAGAAAGATGGCGAGGAGCACAGTGTTGACGGCGAAGACTACTAATGCGAAGAAACGTAAATCGACTGGCGGTATCGGCGACAGCAAGGAACCCGATGCAAGCAACAAGCGACGCAGGACCATCGACACTTTCTTTTCGCCTCAAGTTACCATCGTCTCCAATAAGGGAGACGATGATACACCCACATGCGAACATGTGTCCCTGAACGCTGAGCAGGTCCGCGTGTTGCAGATGGTAATGCAGGAAGAGAAGAATGTGTTCTTCACTGGTGCCGCAGGTGAGTGTTCCGCGAGTAGGTCCAACCCCAGCCTGGATATGAACACGATTGTGTCTTCCTAGGCACCGGAAAGTCACTCTTGCTTCGCGCTATCATACAGGCCCTACGCAGGAAGTACGCCAAGAAGCCTGAGGTGGTCTCTGTAACGGCAAGCACCGGTATGGCTGCTTCGAACATCGGCGGTGGGTCTCACGGAACTCCAAGCGCCATCCGGGCGGCGTTGACGCGTGCCGGTAGGGATGACTATCCACTCCTGGGGTGCAGTAACCCCTGGTATGCACAACATTGACCGTCAGATCAGCTGCATCAAGACGTGCAAACCTGCTTTCAAACGGTGGAAGGAAACCAAAGTCCTGATCATCGATGAGGGTTAGCATCGTACCGTATCCGTCACTTACGTGCTCTTCTGACATTATCACATCGTAGTGTCCATGGTCGACGGTCAGCTATTCGACACACTTGCCAAACTGGCTGTTCAGCTGCGTAAGAAGACGGAGAAGCCATTCGGTGGTATTCAAGTACGTACGTCAGTCATCGCGTCTGGCAATATACTAATGTGACAAAACATAGCTAGTGGTCACCGGTGACTTCTTCCAGCTCCCGCCCGTCACGAAATCCGGAGAAGAGCCATTCTTTGCTTTCGAGAGTGAAGCTTGGAAACAATGTATCGGCCATACCGTAACCCTGACTCAGGTCTATCGGCAGAAGGATACGCGTAAGCAACTCAAACCACACCGTCAAGCCTATATACCTTACAATGCAGTCTAGAATTCGTCGAACTACTGAATGAGCTTCGCAGAGGCACGATCTCCCCGCCCGCTCAGCAAATGTTCACATCGTTATCACGTCCCCTCCCCCCGCTCCCTTCGGGGATCCTCCCGACTGAGCTCTATCCCTTACGTGCACAAGTCGAGCGAGCCAACAGCACCCGTCTCGCCGCCTTGCCAGGAGCGCTGCGTACTTTCACCGCGCGGGACACCGGAACGCACCAGAAAGTGCTTGAGCAGATGATTGTACCTGCGCAGCTCGTGCTCAAGTCGAACGCGCAGGTAATGCTCGTCAAAAACGTCGACGAGCGCCTTGTGAACGGCAGCGTCGGGCGTGTCCTCGGCTTCTTCACAATCGCGAGTTGCCTTGCTAGCGTAGGGTCACCCCCGCCTTCTCAAGAGGATGGAACAAAGCCGAAGTCTACTGCGTCGACCTCGAGCTCGCAGGAGTCGAGTCCTGGTCCTTCGTCAGCGTCCTCTAAGGCAGGAGGGGCGGTGCGTAATGTACAAGTAGGTCCCGATGGCCGGACGCCAGTCTTCTACTATCGGACGACGGAGAACAAGGAGAACACGAAGGACACCAAGCCTTTATCCGCATCAGCGAAGGGGAAGGTGAAGGACGAAGAGCGGTACCCACTTGTCGAGTTCCGCACGGCACAGGGTACCGAGATCGTGCTCGTGGTTCGGGACGAGTTCCGCGTGGAGGACAATGAGGGGAAGTTGCTCGCTCGCCGAGTCCAGGTACGTTCAATGTCCGGAAACTAATGTTCGGATTCGCAACAGTCTGATATCGGCCTCGATAGGTCCCACTCGTGTTGGCATGGGCGATGTCCATCCATAAGAGCCAAGGGCAAACCATCCAACACGTGAAGATCGACCTTCGCAGCGTGTTCGAGAAAGGTAAGCGGGAAGGCGTCGCTTTCTCCGATCGCGATGCTCATACCACGGTACACCAGGTCAAAGTTATGTTGCCCTATCTCGCGCCGCATCTCTCGACGGACTTCAGGTTCTGGGCTTCGATCCGAAGAAGGTATGCTCCAGGCCTGCTTCGCCCACCACGCCTGCTCGCTCACTGCAATGCCGCGATGGCTATCCAGGTCAAAGCGCACCCGAAGGTCATCGAGTGGAGTTCGACTCTGGAGATGCACGCCTCTGCGGATGCGGAGAGCACGCCAGCGGTAGGACTCGGAGGCCTTTGACCGGCGTTGTGGCCCGTTATCATTATACGTTCTATGCGTGCGCGGCATCTCGGACAGGTTTACTTGCAGACGCGACAGCAGTTTATTGTATGATGTACAAGTAATTCTGTATCTTAAAGCATGTTATTGATGGCGCTCGGCGGGAATACCCCTCGGTGTTATCTCCCGACGACGTTCATACATGATCGGAGATCTATGAGCTATCAGAGAATGCGATGCTCGTACATCACGGTTACAAGAAAAGGTATAAACACATGCAGCCTCATCTTATCACTGACCATAGCAGTATCAAAGATACACAGTACCAAACATACACAGTTCTTCGTCAGTACCTCTTTCGTTCCAGGCAGGACAACATGCAGCTGCCGTCCAGCAACGGTCGCGATAGCGCCCCTTCAGAGCTGTTCCAGGACCAAGCGTTTACTCGCGTCCGCAACGTCCCCGGGCAATGTCCGGCGATACTGGAAGACAGTGCCTCTCCGTGCCCATAACGGCGGCAGTGAGCGTCTCTAGACGGAAGATGTCTACTAGGACTACAGCTGCGCTCAGGCTGCAATGATTGCCAGTGTAAACTGGGTGTATTCGTTTGCGCCACAGATGTCGTAGCCAAGATGCTTACCGTGTCCGATGTCGTCTGAAGGGACCAGACTTGCCCCTTCGACTAGGAGTATCGCAACTCTAAGTCCGGTCTGTCCTCGGGGGGAAGGCCATTGAGCACTTGGTGAAACTCTGCATAGTGACATCATATAAAAGTCGAGCTACATGGTGCCACTCGAGTCACGTCTGGTCGTCAAAGTGAACACTGGGTCGGATTTTGCTTTTCGGTGACGATGCTCCTGGCGGCATAACTTTCCACTGTAGTTGCTGCTGTTTCCGTGTCGTTGGATATGTTAAGCGCTGTAAGATGCACGCGGACGGGAGGAGTTAGAGGGAAAGGTGGTAGCATGGTCAGCGGAAGCGATCCCGGAGGACGTATACTTTGCTGGTAGTCGTTCGCGCCTGCGGCATCCAGAGCATACGTCGAAGCCGCAATGGACCTTTCCGCCATCCGTATCGTGATGATCGAGAAGACGAATCCCTGGCGTTGCATGTCAACTCGTTAGCATTCTGCTGGTAGCTTCGGGCGTCCGGCGTCCATAGGAATGCAGTGACTTACCAAGAGCGAAGGGAAGACGTTCAGGCATGCAGGGAATCCAATGTGAGGGCTAAGGCGTAGGGTTATCACGAGTGATATTGACGCAAGGGAGTATACCGCCGTCGAATTCAGAATGGCATCCATCGCCTTCCAGGCCATCGTGAGGCGCTGCGACGCAGCCGGCGCCCGATGTTGACCCATAGGACATAGGGTCACTTGGGCTTAGGATGCGCCACATTATCAGAGCTGATGATCAGGTCAGCATGCGGCATGGTCGGTATCAAGACTGCTAGTGCCCCGAGCCGTTCACGAAGGGGACCTGTCCACGAAGGAGACTTGCCTGAGCAATACACGTTGTTTGCGAAGGACGTGACGAAGAAGACGGTAGCCCAGGCCCCCAGCAGATTCTGACGGGCCATGCAGCTGTATCCTGAGCCTAAGACGACGTAGTATATCATCAGTGAGTTGGACGGATTACGATTTGAAGGAGAGAAGAGCGTGTGTAACGTACCGATGCTGACGGCAACGAGGAAGGCAGGGACGATGAGGATATACTTCTGACGATTCCATACGATGAAGAGGCGATAGCTCTGAGAACTTGACGTCAACACAAAGAACTCTGATTGAGCACGGCCGCCCGGAACTTGCCATGAAAACATCGCCGATCAACGTTTGAGTGACATAGATCCCGTATTTCGCGACGAACATTGCCGTGCTATATCGACCGCCGCCGTACCAGAAGTTGAACGGGGAGCGTGGAGTGTCTGCATGATATACGCTTTCGTACAGCACCAATCGTGCGCTGAGGTGGACGTGCTGGTAGAGCCTTAAGATATTAGTCACAGCATAATGGTAGCGAGCCATCATGGAGGACTCACCGCCAATGCCAGTAAGAACATAGTGGTGCTGACGAGGTAAAGGGCCCAGTCGCGCGTCGAGGGTTTCCCTGGACGACCAAAGCGTAGCAGTAGACACACGCCGACCGTGTACGCGATTGCAAAGGCTCCAAATAGGATTGACTCGATGTGAAATGAGATAATGGAGGTGTCGAGAAGCTGGTGCTTGATGTCATTCTGTCGGAGTAGACGTACGATGAGTCCTAGGACGCTGAGCGTATATAGCAGAAACGTACTCCGCCGCTATTGTCATCACGGCTAACAATGTGAGGAACGTTTACCATGGTAGAGATACCAGATGTATTCTTCCTTGTTCCTGAGAAGCTATTCGGCGGAAGAAACAGCTGGAGACCGTCTGCTTAGCTGATGGAGATGTAGGGTTTATAAACGGCCGCTGCGTACGGTATATGGTGATGCCATGGCTGCCTGGTGAGCTGACGCCTACTTGGGCCCACCTAGTACCGATAAGCAGGCGGTGTTGGCATTCGTTATAGATCCGGTTGGGCAGGCTGTCAATTGGTTGGCGCCATCCAACCTAGTGCGAAACGGCCCCATATATATGCGCTCACGGCACACTGTATCGGGGCAAACTCATTGAAGTGCGATCGGACTCTAGCATGATGGCAATGTCTCCATAAATTGCAGCCGGGGGAGAGGCGCAGCCGTGCTTTCGAGTAGCACACTCACTGATAATAGTTCAGAGCCACCCCATCATGTAACTGCGGACCGGGCCCATGGAACAGCGAAACGGATATAGTAAGAGACTTGGCATGCCATAACATCCTTTCCTTGGCCCCTGGGTGTTCCAGGTGCATGAAGCTATGCCCTTCCGGGCTCCGGTAGAGGAACAGTAGTAGCATATCGATGCGCGCCCCTCGAAATCGAGTCGACGAGATTAAAAGCGTGTGCTGTGCGCAATGGATATCGATGTTGTGTCCACTGCGGAACGGGCAGTGGAAGTGACTCACGTCAGAGTCGCTCTAGGACCAGAGGCTTGTTGACCTTCATGGCGCTGCCAAGGGTACTCGTCGCCACAGGTAATGTATCCGCTGAGGAACTCAGCGGGGAAAGATGTATCTGCACCGGAGGGGCGGGCATTGTACCGGAGCGTCTCGTCATCGCAGGGGTGGGCGCGCACTCGTCACTCCCGTTCATCCTCGAGTTATGCTGACTTTGCCAGGGTCCAGGATCCGGGTCGAGATGTGGCCGCCGCTTTGCAACGCGCAGCACAATGAACGAGAAAACGAGCCCCTACGCCACGCACGCCCGCGATCAAAAGCGAACCAGATGGGCGTTAGCGGTGTCTGCACAATCTCGGGAGTGAGCTACTTACGATGAGCGACGGAAAGATGTTCAGGCAGGCGAGGTATCCAACGTGCGGACTTGCGAAGAATGTGATTAGGAGGGAGGCGGATGCGACCGTATAGACCGCAGCGGACTGCACTATCGCTTCCGCCACAGTCCGGGCTAGCGCGAAGCGCCTCGCGAGCAGAGGCGGCGGCACCGTAGCCTCTTTTGAGGGCCGCAGTATGCGCCACATTATGAGTGCTGTGCGAGTCGACGCCAAAACGCGATGTCAGCATGATGCAACCATGGTAGGCCAGGGAGCAAGCAGCTTGACGTCAATCCTATGACCCACCGGTGGATAGCACGTTGGTGCATATAGAGGTAACGCAGAATATTATTGGAGAGCCGTTGAACTCGAGGATAGACCCCTCAATTAGGCTCCAGTACCCGGTCACTGATATCAGATATTCAGTAGGGTATCACTCGGCGGTCGCTGGAGGGGGTTTCGACTCACCGGCACCGATGGCAGTCAGGATCGCTGGAGCTATGATGACGCGTTTTCGTCGGTTACATACAACGAAGAGGCGGTACATCTAGACGAAGTCAGATAAAGCTACGTATGACCGCGCTCGCCACTGGTCAGCCGCCTGAGAACTACTCACCATGAAAACGTCCGCAATCAACGTCTGCATGATATATACACCGAGCTTGGGGTTCAGAAGGCCGTCATTCAGACTTGAAGCTGTATATACAGACTCTAAGCTGTCTGAGCGAGTGACGAAGCTGTAGAGGAGGCCCTGCAGGCTCAGAATGAGATGCTGTAGTAGACGTCAGCATATCTATGGCAGATACAGAACCGTCCATAAGATGATGCGCTCACCGCAAGTGCCAGGAGCAACATGATGGTGCTTGCTAGCGATACAGCCCATTCCCGCTGCGAGGGCTTGCTTCTGCTCCCTATGCGCAGAAGAGACCAGGTACCTCGAGTGTACGTGACAGCAAAGGCTCCAAAGAGCAGAGTTTCGAAGAAGAACGAGACGATTATGGAGGCCAAAAACCGGCGCATTGTTGTCGGCTGCACAAGTCATGAGCAGCGATCGGAACCTGTATCTTGTCGAGAGCAAGGGACTAGGCGTACCGTGTCATGATCGTGTTGAATCGCATTGACCGCTTCCCCCATGGGTAGCCGACAACGTACGGTAAATGCTAACGGGATTGAGTGGATGCTAATGTAGACAGAGGGTGACGTCTAGTCGCGTCCTGGGTTGGGGGGAGTAGGGGGGAGTAGGGAATGCTCAAAACCTTGATAGGCAGTTGTTTAGAGTTCAGAATCGATGCTTCTATGTTCTCTTCCGGTTTGACGGATCTTTGACAGCGTTTCACACCGCAGTGGGAATCTGTATGTGAGGGCGAACTCAACTACACTGGTCAAAATCGACAAGTCCAGTGTATCTGGCACCCCGGGCGTCCAGAGTGAACGCTGGAGACTGCTGCCTTGTAGCAATGTCGCATACGCGGTTAGTGTAGAGATAGGCCTGAGTCGCTCCAACAGCCGTTAGATCTATATTCACAGACTGACCATCGTTGCGACCCACCGGTGAGCAGTGTTCCGTCGTGGAAGACTTCTCGTACTGCCCTTTGATAGATGTGAGTTCAGACGCGCGCACATGCCTGACAGCGCAGTGGAGTACCTACCGTCCTGTGAGAGTACGTGAGCTCGAGATGTCTTGAGGTCAAAAGTTTCACGATATGACGCCATGAGGTGCACTGTACTCATCTGCGCCGTCACTCCGAAGCGTTCTTCGAAGTTCAGACGCGAGCAGAATGCTTGTATCACGATAGGAGTGGCGCCTTGACGCACCCTTGGGCACCACACTTACCAGATCGATGCGTAGAGTATGTATCATCCACAGCAGTCTGTCCTGGTAAGTATGTGCGAGTCTAGTCCGTATGTGCATGTATTAGAGTGCACGCCGTCTGAGTCGCCACTCCACGCTGAGCTGATCGAGAGGTATTAGTACCAAGTGCTTACGCGCGCGTTCCCTCCTGTTGGCGCCCTAGCATCAACAATTCTCACAGTCCTTGCCATCTCCTCCGTTTGACTCCATCAATGACCAAGGAGGTCGTTTCCGTCAGTATGATCGTGGTACTATGCGCCCATTATGAGGGGCCTGTATTCAAGTTGTAGTCGACGGGACCCACTGAATGCTACGCGTCAAGCACGGCGGTAGCCTATACACATTTCTCGGAGATAGGGCTGTGGGTGGTGAATCCACCGTGATAGAGCGAAATGGAGTAAGCCACCTGGTGACTGTAGCCGCATCTGCATACGTACTTGCTCACTTCCTGTTCATCGTCGTTCTGAAGGCCATCAGGATACCTCCGCGGCATACCTCCAGGCTCGCCTATGAGGATGAGGCTCCCGGCGGTGCTCCCTCGATTTGTTGTCATGATGTCGAGGAGGGTTTCATTGGAGTTGTCGAAGACAGACGTACTGACCAGTTCGGGTGAGCGTGGCGGCTGCGTTGTCAGTGCTATCGAGGAGGTCGACACGTTCCGACGTGTGTTGGTCTTCATACAAGCAGGTGGAGGTATCGCGTCCACCGGATTAACGACAGCATTTCTCGCGATGCGTTTCATAATGAATGAAAAAACCAGTCCCTGGCAAAGATCCGATACACCGTCAAATGTTTTACAATCTGCGAGTACAGATCATATGTGATATAGACGCAGACTCACAATGAGCGGCGGGAAGACGTTGAGGCATACGGGCCACCCGACATTCGAACTGAAGAGGTAGGTGATCACAACCGCAACGGAAGCGATGGAGTAAATCGCGGCGGATTGCACGATTGCCTCTGACGCTTTCCGGACCATGTAGGAGCGCTTCGAGTGTATGCTGGATGGTGCGGTAGCCCAACTCCGCGGACTCAATATGCGCCACATCACTAGGACTAGGAACCGGTTAGTAGGTAGTGGTTCCGAGGGTTTGGATGCCGCCATATTGAAGGAACTTGACTTACCTGTGAACAGTACGCTATTGAAGAAAGAGAAGACGGAGAATATCGTCGGATACACGGCAAAAAAGTGTACGCTCCC
Organism: Cubamyces sp. BRFM 1775; assembly: GCA_022385745.1. Taxonomy (NCBI): domain Eukaryota; kingdom Fungi; phylum Basidiomycota; class Agaricomycetes; order Polyporales; family Polyporaceae; genus Cubamyces; species Cubamyces sp. BRFM 1775. The sequence continues at coordinate 3,004 of MU278645.1, read as the reverse complement.
ATACCCCGTAGCTGCCAAGGATCGCAAGGAAGATTTGAGGTCTTTAGTCATAGGACTGGGCATCGTGAAACAGACGTACCTAGACTGGCGAGGAACAGGAGCACTGGAGCGATGAGGAGTAGCTTACGACCATCCCATATAACGTACAGGCGGTATATCTATAAATTCCACTGGGTTAGTCTTATTGTAGATGCATCTGAGCTGCGAAGAATGCTCGCCATGAATGCATCGCCAATCAGAGTTTGCGTGACGTAGATAGCGAACTTTGCGATGAATATGGCACTTATGAGGGAATCGTCTTCAAGTTCAAGCCTATAGTTGTCCACCCACGGGACGCCTAGGGTATCATAAACTGAATCAAGGCTGCCAGCATGCTCCAGGAAACTAAGCAGCATGGACTTGATGCTCAAAGCAAGATTCTGAGAGGTTATCGGATCTATCAAATTAATCCAATGTACTCGGACATTCAGCGAAGGAACATACCGTCAATGCAAGGCAGAACATGGTGGTACTTGCGACAAAGATCCCCCATTCCCGCTTGCGAGGCTTTCCTCGGCGACCTATACACAGTAGCGCCCATGCACCGGTCGCATAGGTGATCGTGAACGCGCCGAAGAGGAAGCACTCTATGAAAAACGAGATAATAGATGAGGCCAGGAGTCTGCGCATATTTGTGAGCTATTCATTGAGTTGGATCGCAACGGTCAGCCGTCTGAGGTCAAGGAAAACGTATGAGTGACGTACCGCAGAGGCATCGTACTGGATGGTACCGGAGCAACCAGACGCGTCCATGCTAGTGTTTCTGACGCGAGGGATAGGAAGGGAAGATCGAGGGATAGTACGCGCAACGGCCGCCCGCTTAACTAGCTGGTAGAGACAGGCTCCGGTGTCTCTATGGCACGGCTCCTGATCATCTCAAAGAAGCCCCCAAGGAAGAGTGCATTCCCTACCGTATTCTGCCAGTCGTTATGGATACATCATGCTGCAGAGCCCGAGTCTGATTGGTTCTGTGCTGCCAGTGGAGTAAAGGCAGCATGATGAGCATGCCATCGAAACTCTACTGGACGGCCGTCGACCCGCCCGAGTGGATGGAGGCAAAGAAGCTGCGCAGACGGCAAGTCGTCGGCACACCACGAGCCGTCCTCCATGCGCGTCGTGACGTCAGGTACGAAAGATGCAAGACTCCGCGGAGAGCGAGCGAAGATTGGTTCGACTCCAGGATCTGTGGGAGAGCCATAGGCGATGCAGACGCGACCATATGCATGGCGCTGTCCACTCCTCGAACCATCGTATGGCATCCACTGGAGTTGACCTGCCCATTGAGGGTACACGTTGACTGTCGTTCGCGACGATGCGAGCACCTCGGCAGAAAGCGCGCTAGAATATTCTCCCGGATTGTTGTAGTACCAGACGGCCCTTGTCAGCGCGAACCGGACGACGGTGTCGTTGAGGATCGTAAGTGGTACTGTCTGAGTACTAGTACTCTGTGTAACGGGGCGGCACTCGAGCCCGAGCGAGAGCTGCGCGACGCAGACGAGGGTGTATTTCGAAAGCTGCTAGGCGCGAGTGCGAGAACGAGAGCGTGCCCGAGCACCGACACCGGTGCCGCGCGAGGGACGGCGCGAGATGGCGTTGGTTCGTCATCCAGAACGAGAGCGTAGGCTATCGTAACGAGTAAGTATGCAAATCCGAATATGGTAAGTCACGCGTAACGAGGCCGTTACAGGAAAGAGGAGCATCCAACGCTGATACGCGCGCCACGAAGCCCCGCACACTCTCGTTGCAGACACTCTCGCGTACCAACGTTCAGGACCCCGGGTTCCACGACACCATAGCGGCACTTGGATTAGTGCGAAGTTATCGAGCTCTTCCAATATCAAGACTGCCTACATTCCGAGCACTAGCGCGGAGGAAGAGACTGCCGACCGCCGCGGCCGCATTGCACTTGCAAGAGAAATGACCTTCGTAGAGTTGTCCGATGTATCAGAATGGCTGGATACTTGTCTACCCGGCGGTGATTTGCCGGTCAACATCCGGCGAAGCGTGGTACCCTTCGAAGTCGCGTTGGATCGCCAAGACGTCGGCATGTATCCAGGGCTTGTAGGTCGACCCCTTATTGTGCGATGATTCCCTGTCTCACCGTACCTCGTAGTGCAAGGGTTTCAACAACCTCCTGACTGTTTGTGGCATGGACAAGATCTTCGTAATGAAGATTACTGGTGCCCACAAGGACACAGTCGCCCAGGGCGCGAAGGACGATGGCGATGAGAACAAAGATAGGCCTGACCTTGTGATGTACCCGGACACTGACGAAGCCCGGGAATCGTTCGTGTTAACGGATGATCCTGGTGAGATATGCTTGTTATGTGGTCGCGCAATCTGCTCACGTCGGCTTTCGCTCCGCAATGGCTACAGCTTCGTCGCTTACAGCAAGAATGATATGGGCTCATTCTGAGTTTATGATCGAAGCAAGGTATGATCCGCAACTGAGACCATTTTCGTTTGACGAGGGCTCCGCACCTCTTCCTAATGGTCGAGAACAAGAAAAAGCCAGAGGTCAAATTCTCGAGTATGCTCGCGAGATGTGCTCGCGTCAACACAAATGTTTCGCGTATATCATCTCTGTGCTTCGTCACAAAGCGCGCCTCATCCGAGTTGATCGAACGGCAGCACTGGTATCTGAACCCTTCGACTACGTCGAGAACCCTTTGCCCCTCGCGACATTCGTCTACCGTTATGTCAATGCATCCCCTGCAGAGCGTGGCTTCGATCCAACCGCAACGCTAGCCACCCAGGACGAGGCAAATATATTCCGAGCACTCCCAGCCAGGTATTCGAATGATCCTACCCTCCATTCCGTGTTGCGAAAAGCGACCACGCCTGGATGGCCGATTTTCAAGCTCTCCATCACCGGCAGGTGGTCCTCGGACGATCAACCCGTTCGCACTCACTCCGCTGTCTCGACACGCTTTTTCCTAGTTGGCCGACCTCTCTTCCGAAGTCA
>MU278644.1:0-38361 GCA_022385745.1 Cubamyces sp. BRFM 1775 | reverse complement strand
GGGCGTGGCAGGCAACCAATAGACCATTAGAAGCCCTATAAGCAACTTGAAGTAAAGGCTAAGATACCGTATCAAATATAATTCATGCGGAGAGTCATGCGCCTGCCCGTCTTTCTCACTCTGAAGAAGCGCCCAGTCTGGGCGTTAGTTGCGACCAACGAACGGGCAATATCCCCCTATACTACATCTCAGGCCTTTGCTCTAGGCATCCTAATCTTGAGATGAGCTTGCTTACCGGGATGCGATGCTGAGAGAGGGCGAAGGAGAGTCAGAAGCGAGAAGGCTACCAAAACAGGCAAGCTTTCTTAAAAAGGGAACCGTGCTTCTTTACTATAGAGATACACAAACATTGCCATGCTTGCGAGATCCGTCAAAGCACGAATTTCTGAGTGATCGCCCAGAAAGTACTCATCAGTGGAGGCGCATCCATGAACATAATAGGTAGAGTTCTTCTACACAATTGCATAAACAGCGAAAACAAATCGTAGCTATACTAGATGAACATACTGAGAGCAAGCAGCGGTATATGTAATATGCATCATACAACAAAAATCCGGCATTTGTCTCCGAGAGATTCCTGAGGCCCTAGGCGGTCGAGAGATACCTCTTCAGTTTCATAGCGGTGAGTCGCGAGGAAATACTGCGAGATAATCTGCATAGATACCAACGCATACACAGTACACTACTTAGATTCTACATCATCCCACTACAGCCTTGATTCAAAGTTTGATTTCAGGCTCTGACCGCCGGTTGCACAATGCACACAGGGGTCACAGACGAGCCTTGAAGACGGGACCAGCGCCGTCCATCGGTATCCCCAGCTCCTCTGCAATGATCATGGCGGCCTTCTCTCCGATTAGGACTGCTGTGGAATACGTGTTCTGGTGGCAGGACAGGCGTCAGCAACACATTCCTCAACTCAGGCCTGGATCAATACAGGTGCTGAGGATCACGTACGGCGGCAACGTTGCCCGGGCAAATTGAGAGGTCTGCGTCCACATCGAGTCAGTGTGAGGACGTTCTCGGCCTGACATGTGAGGCATGGTTCCGGCGCATGCTCACCTGCGATCTTGAGCCCCTCAACGCCGTACACGTTCAGGCGTGAATCGACGACGCCGCCTTCTTCGCGCCTCTTCATCGCACATGTACCGAGCTACGCCGCCACCGACGCACAAGTTCTGTCAGATCCAAACGCCCGTGATGAGTAGGTAGGTAAGTAACTCACGCAATGCCAGCACGTCGAAACTGTCTGTCTGATGTAACCCTCCAAAGCTTTGTCGTCTTCGGCACTATACTCCAAGTCGGGTTCAAGGATGGGCACAGGCCCACTCCTCTCACGTGCCGCAACTGCACTCCCGGAGGGGAACGCTGGATGGTGCGTTGCAAGCTCTCCCCGGTACGAAGGGAGGCGCCGTGCAAACTCACGGGTGCGCTTGTATGCCCACTTGTGCAGCGCCATGTCTGCTGGGCTACAGCGGCGGATGGGACCACATATCGCAACGAGTGGTTTCAGATCATCAGATTGTGTGTGCAACCGATGAGAGGTCTACCCACCTGTCCAGGTATCCGGGGTGGAAATCCAGCGGTGCTTCGACATCATCTGCCGACGTCGCATGCACGTATCCCACTGACGATGGGTTCTGGAGGTAGGACGCGATACAGAAGTATTTCCTTCCGGGTGTTGGAGGTCGCTCTCCGGCGAGCCTAGGTGACCGCATGAGGTGCTAATCGGCTTCTACCGATGTCGTGGCGGAGACGTACAATGTCATAGCCCCCATCCACAGGACGGGTTTATCCGGAGAAGGGGCATAGAAGTCGAGCCACTTCTGACGGAACTCGTCCCCAATGGCGTCCAATTCGCGTCTTGACGGGCGGAGCCTGATACCTGCATCTAGTCCACTACGCTCTGTTAAATTTTGGACGTTAATGTGAGGAATGACAGCATACTTTGCAGCCAGGAGGCCGGTTCCGTTCCCCAGCCATTGTTTCGTCCAAGCTGGATATGTGGTGCACAACTCGTCAGAAGTGTGACAAGAAATGATCACTCTGCGAAACATACCAGCAATTTCTCTCTGGTCATCCTCGATGATGAAGTCTAAAGTGTGCGTAGAATCAGCGGCTAAATACTGCGGGGTCAGCAGCTGGTGGTCTGCGGGTGTACAGTCATTACGGCGCATTCGATGCATGTCTCGTCGTATCATCAATTACCTTGGAAATTCTCGCCCACGCCCTGCAAACGCACGATTTCCATTACGCCAATCCTTTCTAGGACTTGGGGAGAGCCTATGCCCGAGCGTTCGAGGATGATGGGAGACCCAAATGTACCAGCAGACAGGACCACCATGCATCGTGCCCTCGCTATGACGACTTGCGGCACGACGTCGTCTCGGACCCGGCCGTTGGGGACATACTCGACACCGCTTGCCACGGTCCCGCTTCCGACAAATCTTGAGGAAATCTGGCCACCGAAGAGCTAGGCCAATGTACTCACCTGAAGATTATTCTTTTGACATGATAGCCAGTAAGAATCGTCAGATTTCTGTTGGAGTTCTGTGGGTAGATGTAGTAATGCGGGACGTCTGAGCGGGTACCCGTCTCCCCGTCGATCCACCTAGTCCTGTCAGTCTCCGACTATGCTGGCGTGATAGCGTTTAGAATACGTACTTTGGCCATCTCTAGTCCGATGGGCCAATTCAGCAGATGTGCAGGACGATCGGATAGGCGGCTCACCCCATACTTGTTGCACTCGAAGAAGTCATTCACGTCATCAGTGTGCCCGCGAGTCTTGTCGTACTGAGCGGCGACGTTCAAGAACTCCTGGGCGGCCTCTGTGAAGAATCCTCCATAGGATACTTTCAGGGGCCCTTCGTATCCGTGCGTTGCTTGTCGAGGCCGTGCTTGGTACGTTTCGCACTGCCAAAAGGCCGCCGTGGCGCCAGTGAGTGTTACGATAGTACCCGACCAATGCATCCGGAGGAAAACTGTGCAATGCGCGAACCTTCTGTAGCAACGGGAGGAGCTCTGCAGCGCTCCATCCCTTGTTCCCATACACCGTAGCCCAATCATCGTAGTCCGATGGGGCCGCGCGAGTATACATGGTGACTGGGGCAGCACAGCGCTCAGATCGCAGGATCAAATGTCAGACAGAATGGACTTACAGTTCACGCTCGAGCCACCGCCCAGGCACTGACCGCAGGGTACGATAGGTGAGCGGCCACCTAAAGCAGCGCTCTCTTTCCCGCTATGGAACTTCACTGTCTTGCTGTCCGGACGTAGATGCTGTATGTACCACGCCGGTTGAATGTGCATCGGGTCGTCGCGAGTTGTAGGGCCAGATTCGATGACCAGGATGGTGAGGGTAGGGTCGGCGGCGGCCAGACGTCCGGCTAGGACACAACCAGCTGTACCGCCTAGATAAACGAGTTAGGGTCATTGCGAGAACTACGATCCAGGTAGGAGCTCACCGCCTGCTACTACGACGTCGAAGGTAGCCTGGGACATGTTGTGGATAGGGAGAGTAGGTGGGAGGCTAGGTGCAGCGCGGGACGGGAATGTGGGAGGGGGGGGGGGGGTAGTTATGTGGGTTGGCGACGGATGCCCTTGTTTTTATACCCAAACGCTAGGGCACCAGTGCCTCAAGACGGTCGCCATATTCATCAAAGCAAGGGCAGTCGGCCGCTGTTCGATCCTCGTGGTGACAGGAAGATGTATGGGCGCTGACCTGCACCCTATTGGGCGAGGGACCACTAGCACGTAGTCCAAGTGCGGCGTAGCGTGATTCAATCCCAAAGGTGTGCAACTATCCTTGTAAGTGCACCCCTTACGTGCTGTGACCGGAGCCCAAGCGAGCGCGGCGCCGTCTTCGGGACAGATTAGCCCATGGGATATATCTTATGAACCATTCCGTAGACTTCCCTGGGTATGACAAGATATATGACAAAAGCAGAAGTCGACGCCCTGCTCTGCCAATGCTTGAATGTATGGATGTCTGTGTGTTCGGTACATAGATCGTGCCGAACGTTTCTCTGGTCGTCTTTGTGATAACCCTTATCGGTGGGGCCGGAAAATAACGTCTGCGGTCTCCGTAGTTCATGCTGCAGTATCTGCGCAGCCACTTGTGTGCGGGAAGTTGCCACGGGTATAGGTATGCTCACCATTATGTGTCCTGCCAGACTCTAGAGCACGTTCTTCGTCCCCCGAAATGACAGTCCAGTAACATCGTAAGCGAAGCGAAGCGTACAATGCATGCGGTACGAAGTTCTGAAAGATAGTCAGACGTTTCGGGAGCTCGCTACACCGGACGCACCAAAAGTACCGGACAACGTATGACAAAACTATGACCAAGCCGGCCGATTCCAGGCGACTCGCGCCCCGAAGAAACCATACGCGATGGCACGACTTCAGCAGATAGAGAGCGTACTCCGTTGTTCGTGGGTTCAATGCAACACAACCGGCGCTGCCGCCCTAGAGCCGGCATTGGCGAGGCGAGGTTCTCGCGGCCAGCGTCGAGCCGCGATAATCATCGCTAATGAGCATACGAGGCGGGGCGGTAGGAGAAGTTGTGAGGTTCCAGGCTTGAGAGTCGCGGTACTCAGCTTCGGAGCGATATCACCGCATGGGTCTCTATCATGTATACTGAATACTATACATTCTTTTCAGTCAAAGCAAGGCGAGAATCAGAAGCAAAGATCAGACTGCCTGTACTTCTCTATCCACACGCATATACACATGGTTCAAAGGCGAGCCTTGAATAGGGGACCAGCGGCCCCCGCGTCTCCCATCGGTATTCCTAGCTCCTCTGCGATGATCATGGCAGCCTTCTCGCCGATAAGCACTGCGGTGGAGTACGTATTCTGGTGGCAAGACAGGAGTCAGCAACACAACTTCCGACTCAGGCTCAAGTTGGTAGGGTTGCTGAGAATCACGTACGGCGGCAACATTCCCTGGGCAAATCGAGAGGTCTGCGCACACATCGAGTCAGACAATGGATGTGCTCGGCCTGATGTGTGAGAAACGGGTGAGGCGCATGACTCACCTACGATCTTGAGCCCTTCGACGCCGTACACATTCAGGCGAGAATCGACAACGCCGCCTTCTTCGCGTCTCTTCATCGCGCACGTACCAAGCTATGCCACCATCTGTCAGAGCCAAATGCAAGTTATGAATACGTGGCGCGCGACTTACCGAATGCCAGCACGACCCGACCGTCAGCCTGATATAATCCTCGAGGGCTCTGTCATCCTCCGCACTATACTCCAAGTCGGGTTCCGAGATGGGCACAGGCCCACTCCTTTCGCACACCGTAGCTGCGCTCCCAGAGGGGAACGCTGGGTGGCGCGATGCAAGCTCTCCCCGGTATGATGGCATGCGCCGTGCGAACTCACGGGTTCGCTTGTATGCCCACTTGTGCAGCGCCATGTCTGCTGGGCTACAGCGGTGGACAGGACCACATATCGAAACGAGTAGTTTCAGGTCATCGGATTGTGCGTGCGGCCGATGAGAGGTCTACCCACCTGTCCAGGTATCCGGGGTGGAAATCCAGAGGTGCTTCGACATCATCTGCCGATGTCGCATGCACGTACCCCACCGATGCAGGGTGCTGGAGATAATGCACGACACCGAAGTACTTCTTTCCAGATGGTGGAGGTCGGTCCTCCCCGCTCAACCTGTGATACCGTACGTGAATCAAGCCGGGCCTGCATTATGTCAAAGACGTACAGAGCTATCACCCCCATCCATATAATGGGCTTGTCAGGGGAAGGGGCATAAAACTCGAGCCACCTCTTACGAAAGTCGTCGCCGATGGCGTATAGCTCTTGTCTCGACGGGCGAAGTTTGATTCCGGCCTCTAGGCCACTGCGTTCGATGAGCACTGCATCACAAAAGACTCAAGGCGTGCAGTGGCAACGTACTTGGTAGCTAGTAGACCTGTCCCATATTCAAGCCATTGCTTCGTCCAAGCTGCATTGTGGTAAACAACTGGTCAGTAATGTGGCGTCAGAACGATCACTCTGCGAAAGCACCCGCAATCTCTTCCTGGTCGTCCTCAACGATACAGTCCAAAGTGTGTGAAGACTCGCAGGCCAGATATTGTGGAAAGACTGTTTGATGGTCTATGGGTGTACGCCGGTCATTGTCTTTCGTTCGGTACACTTCTTATACTGATAGATCACCTTGATAATTCTCGCCCACGCCCGGCAAACATATGATTTCCTTCGCGCCGATTTTCTTCAGCACTTCGGAGGAGCCTATGCCGGAGCGTTCGAGGATGGCGGGAAACCCGAAGGTGCCTGCGGACAACACCACCATGCGTCGCGCTCTCGCTGTGACGACCTGCGATGTGCCGTCGTCCCGAATTTGGCTGTTGGGAACATACTCGACATCGCGAGCCACGGAACCGCTACCGAAAGAACATCCAGAATATTAGCCGGTGGTAAACCAATCTCATAAGTATGCTGCTTAACCTGAAGATGACTCTTTTGACATGGTAGCCAGTGAGGACCGTGAGATTCTTGTTGGAGCTTTGCGGGTAGATGTAGTGATGTGGAACGTCCGAACGGGTGCCCGTCTCAGCGTTGATCCACCTGCCCCAGTCAATCGGTTAGAATTATGACATGCCGGCGTATAGACTACGTACTTTGGCCATCTCTGTCCCAATGGTCGAATCTATTAGGTGCGCAAGGTGAGAGGATAAATGGCTCACCCCGTATTTGTTGCACACGAGAAAGTCATTCACATCATCGGTGTGCCCGCGAGTCTTATCGTATTGAGCGGCGACGTTCAAGAACTCCTGGCCGACCTCGGGGTAATATCCGCCGTAGGATACCTTCAACGGTCCGGCATAACCGTGCGTTGCTTGCCCCGGTCGTACTTGATACGTTTCGCACTAGCCAAAGGTCGTAACATCAGTGAACGTCATGCACCACCTCGAGCAGCGCCATCCGAGGGGATAAGGGTGCTATGCATCAACCTTCCGTAACAGCGGGAGGAGCTCTGTGGCGCTCCAGCCTTTGTTGCCATATACCGTAGCCCAATCATCGTAGTCGGATGGGGCCGCTCGAGTATACATGGTAACTGGAACAACACTAGGTTGAGATCGCAGAGTCTAATTTCGAGCGGAATGTACATACAGTTCACGCTCGAGCCACCGCCCAGACACTGTCCGCACGATACAACAGGCGCACGGCCGCCCAAGGCAGCGCACTCCTTCCCACTATAAAACTTCATCGTCTTGCTGTCCGGACGCTGATGGTACATGAATCGTGACGGTTGGATATGCAAAGGGTCGTTGCGAGTTGTAGGGCCAGATTCGATGATTAGGATGGTGAGGGCAGGGTCGGCGGCGGCCAGACGTCCAGCAAGGACACAGCCAGCTGTTCCGCCTACATCAAGACGTTAGGGCTACTGCAAGAGGCACATTCGAGGTCAGGAGCCCACCACCCGCTATGATGATGTCGTAAGTAGCCTGGGACATAGCGTGGATAGCGAGGTCAGTGAGGTAAGCGAGATGGATGTGAGAAGGCAATGCAGGAGGATGTATGACCTCCATTTTATACGCATACGCTGGAGACCGTTTCTTCAAGACAGTCGCCGTATCCAGCAAGGTGAAGCAAGACGACGGTTCTCTACTTACAGGATTGTCCTCGTGGTGCGGGAGAGATGGATGAGGCGGCGACGTATTACGCTCTGTTCGGCGATGGATCGCTGTCGCATAATCCGATTAGGACTTAGTGGAACTCAATACCACGGATAAAGCGACCACGGTGTGGAAAGCCATAGAGCAGGATTTCTGCGAACCCAAGGTCTTCGTGCATTTATGTGACGTGCAATGCTCTGGTCAGTGTATTCGTTGGACGTTGTGCCATCATGTCGCTGGTAAACAAGTCAGAGTGTCGTGTTCTGTACACTGGGGATTTAGCGTCGAATACTTGCGGCGAACGTTTCCAAAACTCACTGGGGGCTTGACGGCGCCTGCAAAATCATTCATGGCTATCCGCTGCCAAGCAGCATTGCGCATCGGAGCTTACAATGAGCGCATACCTTGATTCCAGAGGTGCACGATGTTCCTCCCTTCAAACCATCTGCATCGTTGGAGGCTGGCTCAATCTGACTGCTGATCGCCGCTCGTCAAAGCTAATTCCCCGCATGACCTATAAAGTGCCTTTGCGGGATTCTGTATCTCGAGCTTTAACGCAGACGAGAATGTGAGAGTCGTTATGATGCAATAGTTCCCCTACATCGTGTCAGAAACCTTGCGACCTCACTCAGCAGCAAGTTGCAAGTGAACGAGCAATTCTTCGGCATGACAGATTGCATGCCGGATGCATAGCAAGCACTATGTCACTGCTCGAGGCATGGATGTGATCACGATCCGGGGTGGCTGATGAATGCTCGGTGGAAGCGTGGAAAACTGTATATTACGTCTACTTCGTGCGGATGAGGCGCAGCTTGCTGGGCTTGTACACGAAGTTCTCTGCGTAATTCTTGGGAGGAATACGCTTGATCTCGGTAGCAGCACTGTGCATGTTGTCAGTGGCGGAGCTCGAGATACAACAGTTGGTGCGACATACATGTAGTAGTCCCAGCCTGGATAGTGCAAGATAATGTGTGAACATTCATCAATAATAGGGGAGGCAATGCACATACCCTGCTTCTCGGCGAAGTGGATGGCGTCCTCCTTGGTACGGAACGACAAGCGCGTGCCTTGCATGTAGTCCGCACTGCATAGTGGTTGAGCAAGTAGCTCGGCGGCTTGAGTTATAACACGTACGAGCTGGCCCAGCCCATCAGAGGGTTCTCCCAGCGCCCACCACCGGGAAGGATGTCCCAGTCGATACGCCAACGCTCGGACTTGCCAGTACCGCTCTGGGTGGTGCTACGGGTGGGCTGGAAGATCCTGACTGTGCGGTGCCGCAACTCCTCTGTAATCGCATGCAACATGTTACAATTCCGCCACCGCTATACAGAGCAAAACAAGCGTACTGGGGGCACCGCTGACAATGTCTGCAGTCATGACATCTTGGGAAGGGGCCTGAGCGACCTCGGTGTCCTGCTTCTGTTCAGCGGTTTGGGGGATGTTAGAGTCGGTCGCGTATGTTCTGGAGGCAATAAAAGCAGCCCTAGCAGCCGTCTGCCGTCGGACGGCCTGCTGGCAAGAGCGGAGGAGAGACATGGTGAGAACAGTGGAACGTCGAGCTCGAGGATGGCGTCGTTGAGCTCGGCGCTGGGCGGGACACGAGCGTCTAGCTGAGCTGAACCGGTTCGGCTAGGTGTGATGAGCGCCTATGGCGTCGTGTGGGACGACGAAGAGTTAAGCGCCCAATTGGGCTGGCAGAGGCGGGGGAATATCAGGCCCTGGTGAAAGAAGCGGGGAAGGCCTCTTGGAAGCATCTCCTCCCTCGCCGACTATCTCCCACTCGTCGTGCTGGGTCCTCTGCACGCTGTCGCCGTCGTCCATGTAACATTGCCGGACAATGGCAACCATCCAGAACAGGCCTTTCTCAAAAGACTACAGGTCCGTACTGCGGTCACCCTCCACAGCGCGCTTGTCTGCTAACGGCATTCTCGGACGTAACAGCGGCCTCATCAACCAGTCCGTCGTAGCAGGCGGCATTTTCCTCATTACGATCACCGCACATGAGCTTATGAAAAGGAAACGTCGCGGAAAGCGGCAACATGGAGATGGTTTGGGTAGCGTCGAGTCTTGGGAGTTTGGATAGTACGTGCACTGTGCAGTTCCCTCCTACTTCGTGCAAGCGCTCACCGTGCTCAATATCGGCTCTTCAGCCTCTACCAAGGACGGTCATGGGCAAAGTGAGTATTTCAACCGCGACGTTAACTTGCGCGCCCTGAACCTGGTCTGCGCAGGCGTCCGTCTCCCCCTCATCCGCGCGGCTGGCCTCTCTCATGGATCAAGCCCGTCCTCCAATTCCCTGAGGATCGCATGAACAAGCTCCGCGGGGTCGATGCCACTCTCTACATTCGCTTTCTCCGCGGCTGCTTCTGGTTCGCGCTTCTGCAGACTCTGACGACGCTCCCCATCTTGCTGCCCATCCATGTCACTTTCTCGGACGGCACGGTCTCGCCCAAGTCCATGACAAGAGCCTCCATATCCTCCCTGGTCTCTACCGAGAAAGGCCTGTCACTTCTCTGGGTGCATATCATCCTCATGTTCTGGATCACACTCTCCTGGTTTGGCACTCTGTACTGGATCTGTCGCGGTGCCTTTCACTTCCGTGCGCAAAACATCCTTGCGGCAGCAAACCAGGCTGCATCGGAGACATCAGCGAAGGAGCGCTCGCAGTATGATCCTCATCCGCATCCACAGTACCCCTTCCATTCTCTGGCACCTCTCGAGGAGGACCATACCACGCGCGGCTTACGCTTGCGTACGGTCATGGTCACCAACATTCCGCATGGGCTTCAGTCTGAGAAGGACTTGAAGGAGTACTTCGAGTACTATCTGTCCCGTGGAGTTGCACGGCCCGCTATAGGCATAACCTCCTCCACCCAACCAGGCTTCTTGAACCTGATGTTCACATATCTGTTCAACCGTGCACGACGGCTACCAGCCCAAGTGACCCGAGCAAGAACGTCAGCAAGTAGCAGCCCACCAGAGTCGGAACGCTCAGCATCTTCTCAGGACTCTGGCGCCGAGGCTCGCGACGTCCCGGAAATTGACCGCGTCGTTCTTGTGCGCAAGATGAACGACCTGGCTTCACTCCTGGAGCGGCGAGAAGAGATCCTCCGCCTCCTCGAAACGGCACATATCAAGCTTGCTCGGAAGGCACTCGCTGCTGTCCAAATGGCTATGGAGAACAAGCAGGACACCGGCGTCCTGCGAAACGCCATGCGGCGTATGTCAGTCGCTGCCAGGAGAAAGTCCGTCATAGGCAACCTGGACATCGAGGCTGTCGCCGAGAGCGACGAACGGGACGCCGTCGAAGGCGAGGACCGTATGGAGCTGCTCATCCGTACTCTCAAGCCATTCGTCCCCGAGCCAGGCACAGACATCTCCCAGGACGCCTCTGGCTGGCGAGAGCTCTGGAAACGATCACGCCCCGACCTCGAGTCCGCGCTTCCCACGAGCCCCGAGAAGAAGGATTCCGAGAAGACGGTGTGGGACGCTCTGCTCAGCCTCCCGCGGAGCACGCTCGACGAGTACCAGCCGCTCATCCATCTCTCCTCCATCTTCCGCGGGAAGACCGTGCCCGCGATCGACTACTACACCGCGAAGCTGCAGATCGTCACGAACATGATCACGGAGAAGCGCTCGATGGCGCTCACGGACTACGAGCCGATGTCGACCGGGTTCGTCACGTTCGTCGACCCTGCCGACGCGCGGCGGGCGTGCAAGTACCTCGCAGTCCATCCGGAGAACCCGCTCCAGTGTCTTGTCACTATGGCGCCTTCGTTTGAGGATCTGGATTGGACGAGGCTGATGAAGCCGACGTTCAGGGCGGAGGTATGCGTCTATGCTACATGTTGTCTTGTATGCGCATCTTTCTCATCATCATCACACAGTTTGTCAAGGACTGGGTTGTAGAACTCGGCGTTTGGGCATTCACGCTGTGCTGGGTCTTCCCTGTCTCCATCTTTGTCGGTCTTGTCAACATCCAGAACCTCAGTACTTTCGTCCCTGGATTGGTACGAATTCTGACTACGGCCAGTCAATAATTGATGCTGATTGTCCTTCGTTATGCAGCTTCAGTACCTGGACAAACATCAGTGGGAGGAGGAACTGTTGCAGTCTTTCCTACCCACAGTCCTCGTTGCACTGCTCTCGCTCTTGATTCCCCTGCTACTTCGTGCGTTGCCTTCATATTCTCTTATGGCCGCAAAGCTAACTTCCTACTGGGACCTATCAGTGCTGATTGCTAAACGCGCACATACTATTGCTACACTCTCCGCTCTGCACGACCGTATCATGACTCGATACTACAAGTTCCTGATCGTCAACGTCCTCGTATTCTTCTGCGTCGGCACCGTCGCCCTGCAGTCCTTCTTGGTCTCGTTTAAGAACACCACCGCCCCAAGAGTGGCTGAAGTGATCTCGCAGAGCTTCCCGGTGGCCGGGCCTTTCTACGTCGGCTGGTGTAAGTCTCCCTGAGAGTGCCCAGAGGTGTGATTAGCTGACTTTGCCCCAGTCATTTTTACGACCGCTATGCATGGCGGACTTGAGCTTGCACTATGTGAGTATCTATATCACCTATAGTATTTGTCTGAACGACCGCTGACGTTGCTTTTAACATAGTCGGGGTATGTTAGCAGCGGTATTCGCCATCCATATATGCTAACATTCTGACAGCTACCTCTCATCATGTACCCGGCAACGAAACGCCAAATCACGCCACGTAAACGAGCGATGGGCATACGTCCTCGAACATTCAACTACTATTGTAAGCTCCGTCCCTCCTCGCCCCTAGTTCAACTCGCTGAATGTACGGGACCAGACTGGCTCCCGAACCATATCCTCGTCATCCACGTCTTGCTTGTCTTTGCTGTGCTTAACCCGCTCGTCATCCCGTTCGCGTTTATTTACTTCTGCGTCGAAGCTAGTAAGTGCAATGCTCTATACTTGTACTCGTTCGGTGATTGAATTTGAATCGTTCCTAGCTGTTATTAAGAATCAGGTAAGACCTCATCTGATGCATAAAAAACGCGTCGTTTATCGATTGTTGTGAATAGTTATTGCACGTGTATGCCAAGAACTACGAGGGCAATGGGCAAACGCTCCTCATCCGCATGGTTCGATATTCCTTGGATGGTATGTGAATTGAACCCTACAGAGCTGCCAGATACTCACACTCCGGCAGGATTGATGTTTGCACAGGTCCGCTCACTAAGATCATTCTAAATAAGTGTTGTGTTTTGACCAGGTCTGCCACAGGTCGTCTTCCTCGCATACATGGTGGTCAACAAGAAGACAGTGAATGTGGGGTTGTCAGCGGTGCTCATCATCCTGACCGCTGGCTACAAGATGTTGTACGTGTTATCCTTACGCCTCGATACTCTCGGATCAAAACTGATTTGCTTTAGCTTGACTCGCCTCTGTCGGATGCGGTTCGAACGCGACGACATATTGGAGGCTCAAGTCGTCTGTGGTACAGGAAGCGTTCCCGAGGATATTATTGACGAAGCACAGCCCACCTCCAGCGAGACCTTCCAAAGCAATCAGGAGAAACCTGAAGGCTCTCGCATAGAAGTTTGGCCTTGGCGGTTCCCGCTGAAGTTCAATTTTCCGTACGCGACCATCGCAAGCCGCCCCCGGCGTACTCCTCGGAGACGACCGAACCCGTTTGGCCCTGCACATCGTACGGATTCGACCATACCATTGGCGCCAACCTCGGAGACCATTGCAACTGTGCCCGATTGTCCTGTCTCACCTGATCGCTCGCTGCAGCCCTGCGAAGAGGTCAACGCTGATTCCGCGGTAGAGCCCACGGCCGAGACTACGACGACCACTGCAGCGGTCTCTAAGCACCCACCCCATCCTGCGTGGGAAGACGAGTCGTCGACAAGCCATACCTATGCAAATCCGTATTATACTCGCAACATAGACAACGTCCTTTGGTTACCCCGTGATCCGCTGGGGATTCTCGACCTCGATGATACCGTGAACCTCCGCATGGCGTTGACGACACAACCTGCTGCAGGACGCATCGGCGGCTGGCGGGAAGAGGACTTCATCGAGACGGAACTCTCGTCTATTCCCTTCGTTGCGAGCTTCGGTAGCATCGATGAGATGGAGTCCCTCCACCCGAGTTACTACAGACAGCTGGATGGCACAGAAGAGATCCAGCTTCCGCCCGCCATCGCATCGCGTGTCGGGTCTATTGACAAGGAGGGGGACATCGAGATCGCACCCATCCCTCGTCGGCAGTCCAAACGGAGAAAGTCCAACCACAGTGCCCCCGGGTCACATCTTGGCATTCGTCGACCCAGCACGTTCGACGTCACGTCCTCCTCGGCGTTCCGCTCCATGTCTATTGGCTCGGAATCTCGAGCCAGTAGCAGAGGGGGAAGGCCCTCCGGGTCGTTCTTTATGCCTTCGGATCCACGTCGCCGAAATCGCGCCGCATCTATGGACTACGAGCTCGGAATGCGGCGAACCATCCATCACCACCACCGACATCCAATGTCCCGGTCTGCGCTGTCCGTCGTCGAGTCGCCCTCTACGTTGCCTCCACCAGTAGTGTACGGGAGCCAGCACGGAGGTTCGAAGATCATCTCGGTGCAGGAGGCGGTGTACACCGTCGCGATTGCCGAGGAGGAAGACGCGGCGGAGGACGTGAAGGAGCGAGAAGAAGAGGAGGCGGAGCAGTTGCAGCAACCAAAGTCTTGGTTGACGTCTTGGATGTTCTCAAAGGCGACATGATCACGATCACGACCTGCGACGACCTGTGTACGATTGATTCTGTTGGATATTCTCCGCCGACCGGCGCACGCGCTCATAACTTATCCCTCAGTCATGTCCGACGCTTTTTCCATCCTGTGCCCTACGAGGCCGCCCTCTCACAACTTTGCATAGCTACGTTCATACCCCGGAAGACATACCCTCTGTACCAGTTTAATCACTTCGATATATCCATGATTCTGCCGAGCCCCTCCTCGTGAACTCCGTCGTCCGACATCGCGCTGCCGAGCCTTGTTCTGCCCGCGCCTGCAGCCGTGATCATGCGGGACGTTTTCTCCGCCTCCATTCGTCCCGACGTTTTTCCCCACTGTCCCGACGGCCATTCTTCGCTGGCATGTTTAGCACGAATGAACGAATAGGCGAGTGCGCGGCGACACTGGTAGGTAGTGGAGACGCGATATATATACGGCCGTTAGTTCGCTTTCGTATGCAGTGACTGAAGCTCTCGCTCCACCTGTAAAAAGCACGCCTGGCGGTATGTTCTCTCAAGCTGCTCTTGCATCCTTCTTGTTCTTCGGCGCGGCACGCGCGGGAACAAAGCTTTGGGACGGTGAGTAGAGGCATACGCACTTGGTTTCGATACGAGGTGTCATTGACTAAATACCCTTCTTAGGGTCGTTCAACCCATTCAGCACGGCCGCTGACTTTGACAAATGTGAGCATATAATCACGATGACGGCATACATGCCGATGACCACGAAACTGACGTTACTCCGCTACAGGGTCATGGGCCAACGAAGTTGGCACCTACCAGTGGGTAAGCACACGACGCAGACTGAAAAAGGGACGGCCTAGCTGAGGCACGAGTAGTACATCCACGGTAGCCAGCCTACATCGCACTATCTCGCCCTCGACCCGTCGTACAAGAACCCCGCGGATACCAGTGAGACGCACGGTCTCCGGGTCACGATTGACTCTACCGCGACATGGAACTCGAACATGGAACGGTACGTCTGTCGGCAGGCATCTATGGTGCCTATCACTCAACGTATACTTTTGATTTCAGGACGGAGTTGATCCCTCAGACCACCCAGAACCTCGGTCAAGGAAACTTGTTCTACCACTTCTCAATCTCGCACCCGGGCACCAACCCCCCTGACGTTCGTAGTTCCATATATTCAACAATCTCGTCATTGGCTGACCTGGCTGTCTGTAGTCCACACTGGAGCACCAGATTCTCTTCTTCGAGTCCCACTTCACAGAGGTTCGATGCTTGCGTTGTTCGCCTCGATGGTCAGATAGCTAACCAGGACAACAGATGAAGTTCGGTGTCGGCCCCAACCCGACTGAGCTCGAGTGGCACGTTACGAGCCAGCCCCAATGGAGCACACCCTTCGTTGCAGGGCAGTGGTACAACTTCGCATACGACATTGATGTGCGTGCACCCGTGAAATTCAAACTCAGAAACACGCTGATGTACTTCCTCGCAGTTCTCCGCCGGCACCGTCGGACTCTGGGCCTCCAACGGCTCTGACCCGCTCGTGAAGGTGCACGCCAACATCCCCGCGTCCACATCCACCAACTCCGAGGACTTCCACGTCGGCGTGCTCCGCATCGTGAACACCCCTGCGCCCGAGGATTGGTACATCTCCGGTGTGTACATCGAGGAAGGCCCCATCACGACCGCCATTGGCTCCGGCGCACCCGCACCCCCCGGCTCTTCTTCGTCCACTCCGACGAGCACTCCCACCTCGGTGCCCCCGAGCTCTACCCCTGTGTCGACCACCACGAGCTCTACGCCTGGACCCCTCCAGAGCCAATGGGGCCAGTGCGGAGGTGCGTTTCATTTTTTCCCGCCGATCCCTCAAGGCACTCATTGCATATGCTAGGTACCGGCTACACCGGTCCCACTGCGTGCGCAAGCCCGTACACCTGCAAGGCCGTGTCGCCTCCTTACTACTACCAGGTAAGATAACGACTTGCATGAAGGTGGGCCGTAGTATACTGACGGTGTTCACAGTGCCAGTAAGGTTGCGTATGGAGAAGAGGGTGCAGCTGCGTTGGATTGGCTAGTGGCCCGGGTCAAGGCCAGTATACCTGTAACATCAATGAATGACGAACGGAACCCAGATCTTAAAAAGACTACTATTTCCGTGGGCACCTTATGTCCAACGAGAACCCGAGATGAGGAGCAACAATGCAACAATTCAGTAGACATCAACATTGCTGCAATGCGATTGTATCACACATATCAGCGTCATAGTACGATAACAGAGAAAAGCAATAAGGACAAGTATTGACAAATCGTCAAAACCTCGGACGTACGTTCGTGCCGCGAGCACTACTTGCGTGAGCCTGGCGGGCGTGGGATACACGCATTCCCTGATACTTTCGATCGCTCACTCGATTCTAGACACAGTGAGTATTGGGCGCGTAGACGTACACATCTCGAGATGCAGTGGGGGAACAATTGGAGATATCTGCACTAGTAGTGGCCTGCCTACACTAATACAGAATTCAGGCATGGTCGGCATCCGAGAGGCGAGTCCTCTTCGAGTGACGTCCGCCGCTGTCCAGGCCACCCTCTTGAGCCGGACGCTTCAACGACGCAGGTGCGGGGACCGGCCGTGAGTGATCGCTGACGCAGCTCCAGTCGCAGAAGGCAGCTAACGAGACCTGGTTGACTCGGCGATTGTCACATTCAAGGTCGTGGGTCTTCAAGAACTCCGTCCAAAACGCGTCGACGGCCTCAGGGGTCCATTTCTCCTTGTACACCTTCAGGCCTTGGCTGCGCAGGTTGTGGTGATTCAACGCGGTGTTGATCCACTCCTGCAAGGCGGTACTACCGAAGCGAACGAGGCTGGTGTAGGTGCGTGTGTAGGAGTTGGCTAGCTTCGCATCTCCACCGCCTGTAGATCCCTGGAAAGACCCCGCGTCGTCGAAGAACCTCTCTTTAAACCGAGTGAGCGTCTTGATAGAAAGGTTGTGGGGCGTGTAAATCAGGGCACAGTACAACACTACGTATACCAGGGCTTCCATGTCGTCTGCAAAAGTATGCTTGCCATACTCTTCCTCCATAGAGAGCATACGGGCCGACATGAAAGCCCACGTGCCCTAGAACACGGAGGGGAGTTAGCGCAACAGTGGTTGAGCAGGTAGTATCGCTACACACAGTGCGTCCAGCATGCAGAGCGTTGCCCGCATCGTCCACGCGGTCAGATACCTCCCAATCGATGAGGTAACCCTTCCGTATATCGCTCCCTGGCTCTTTGACAAGGATAATGTTGCCTACGCTTAGGTCCCGGTGTATGCGAGAATCCTTGGAGAGCGCATCCCGCATGGCTGGTCACCGGTACTCGGTTAACGACAGTGCTGTCAGATTCACCACGGGACGTACCTGTGAAAACATCATGGGTCGCGTGTAGCAACTCCTCCGTTCCTTTCAGATGGTGGAGAGTATAACCCACAGTCGAGTAGACAAGGCGATGATGTATGTACTCTCCGACATGAACGTGCTGTTCACCTATGCTGCACGCCCATAACTGATCTGCATACTTTCCCGTCCGCGTGCGCTGGACCGGCCCACTCCCTGTCGTTGGTACGAGCTCGTCAGAACTACTTTCTACAGAACACTGCAAAAACTCACCAATCTGCTCAGAAGGCGTCATTGAGCAGTCAAGCACATCTCCGTGGACAGACAGCCCAGGAACATTGCGCGCGCACAACTCATTTAAATGTCGTAGGACATCACCTTCGAGCTCGTGAAGCGCGGACGATCGCCAGGTATCTTTGAGGAACACCACAGCGCCTGTAGACGCATTAACGGCCCAGTATCCACGGGTGCTGCGTCCTTGAATGCGGAGTGGAGACACTATAGGCCGAGACACGAGGAAGTGATGGGCTTCGGACTCCGGTGGCGAGGTGCCTTGAGGGTGCACATCCATAAGCAATATGTGACCGAGCTGGTAATGAGCTGAGACGGCTGCATCGAGCTCTTCACCCGTGACCTCGAGTTGGCCAGCGACCTGTTTAGTGATCGCATCTCGAAAGAGGATTTCCTGGGCAGAGGTTGCCATCCGAACGCTCATGTCAAATCCACGCCCCGCATCGGACAGTGTCGAGTATCTCCAGAGAAACTCTGTCAGTAGTTCGGGGTGCAGACGGACATCGAATGTCCTCGATATGACGCAGCCAGCACGATCCCAACGGTATATCCTGGCGAGTGAGCCGAACAGAGAGATTGAGAACAGAAATAGACGTTGCTGCCGCGCAAGTATCTCAGTAGCGAATGAGATATTGAGACCCCAGGCTCGTGCAGCGTCCGACAATGGTTCGGCGTCCTCGGAGGCTGACTCGTCTTCAAGTTCGCGAAGAAGGTCATGCCCAGCTGCGGCGCCCACTGGCGGATCCATGAAGATGTCATCAGCAGGACTTGTGTTGACCTGTATGAATAGGTCAGCATAGCCAAGCTCGGCGCGAGAGGACTTGTCTGCCTCGCGGACAAGCTCCGCGTGGCCGGGGGTGAAGCAGCAAATGTCAGGCTTTGCGTGGCCCAGTCCAGGCTGTCGAATGCTACGCTTCGCAGTGTCGAGGAAAACGAAGCCTGGACAACGTGATTTGAACTTCGTCTTCTTGTTCAGAGCGGCGATCTGGGACACTGTGAGCAATCATGATCGTACAAATGCGGCTTCGACCCACGTACAAGGGGCTGTGATATATGGGCCCGATCCTCAGCACGAGGTGGGATTGCCATGAAAGCATTCTTGGAGGACAGGCGGCCTCCAGGGTCGACCGGAGGAGTGTTCGGGAGGAACTCCTCGAGGAACGATTCGACCGGCATTGGGCCGACCGTAAAGTTGTACGAGTCCAAGACACGTCTCTTGACATGAGCTATAGCAACATCAGGTTCGAGGCCCTGAGTGCAGGAGAGCTCTGGATCGAGAGCCACGGGGAGGTCATAGATGCCGTGAGGAGCCATGCAACCCAGGTGGTGCAGCAAGGATCCAGGAACGAGAAGATGTTTATAGTTCTGAGAGGATGGCTAGAAAGGCGGAGACAAGATTGTGAAAGGAAGAGAGAGACCGGGAGTGAGGGTATTTAGCGTAAAACCACTTACACCATGGGGGCTGGTCAGAGCGCAGGTTCAGGATTCGCGCCACATCCGCCGGCGCGACCTCCTTAGTTGAGTACAATAGCACGCCACCATCCCTGTCTGAGTTGCATGTTGTCTCATAGTTACTCTATCCTTTATGCTTATTGTTCCGGAAGAGAGAACTCTGATGTTGACGAATGTGGTGGGCACACGAAAGCCTTCGAGTCTCCTGCGAGGACTCCAAGAGCATAGCATTAGCGCCGGCCCATAGCAATAGTGGTAGAGATACGCGCTGTTCTACATACTCGTACTGTCTTGCAAACCACAAGACTAGGTCTTCCTCCGTTTGCTGCCCCTGCCACCCTCCAACGCCTCCGACTCGCGCTTGCTCTTCATCCCAGCTGCGCGCATGTACTCTTTCCGTTTCTCCTTCTCCTTCTCGCTCTTCTTCGCCTCCTCCTTTTCGACCTTCTTCCGGTGCACAGCCCGGCGCTCCTCCTGCTTCTCGCGCCGCCGCGCGACCTGGTCCTTGCGCAGCGCCCGGGCCTGCTGCAGCAACGCCAACGCCTTCTTCTCCTCGGGCTCCAAGATGACCGCGCGCTTTTGCATGTACGTCTGCCGATGCTGCGCCTTCATGATCTTCGGCTTTGACGCATACGGCAGAGCAGCCTGCAGCTTCTTAGGCACCCTGAGAGGGTTGAACCTGCGAGATGGGCGCTCGATCGGCTTGTATATCGAGTTGACGTTCGTCGGCGTCTTGACACCCTGCTCCCGCCGGACTTGGCCGGTGAGGCGCATGCCTTGCCACTTCTCTTTGTCGGACAGCAGGAGCGAGGTGACAGGGTTGTAGAACTTGCGTGGCTGGATCGAGTACCATGCACGCAGGAACACGATGTCTTTGGCAGTGTTAGCACCAAATAGAGTCGAGGAAGACATCTAAACACATACCGCTCATGAGAATCTTGTCCTCAAACGCCGCTCGGAAGGCACCGTCTGGTTTGGGTAGGGCCTTCTTGACCTGGCCTCGGATACCAGACACCGTACGAATGTTCGCGCCCTCGAACTTCGCCACCTCGAGCGCACTGGTGAACATGTCCTTGATGAACGCCGTGTTCTTGAAGATCTTGAAGGGCACGCCGGTGAGCTTCAGCTTCTTGACGATGCGTGTTGAACGATCGATGTCGAGAACGACACCCGTCGCGCTCACGCGGAAGCCGGGGGTGTCGCGACCGAGCGCGTTGAACGCACAGAAGCCCGTGTTGGGGAGCGCTGCAGGTCCGTAGAAAGTCGCGTAACAGTGCATGTGCTCCGGGGTATACTTGAGCATGCGCATGCGGATGGAGTGATCGTCGAGCGAGTAGATCGGCACCGACTGGAACCGCCTCCAGCCAAGCGAGAAGATGAGGGGGTCGTTCGTCTTGAGGGTCTTCGCGAACCACCGATGTCTCTTGATACGCACTTGCACGTACCCGAAACGCTCCTCGGCAGGCAAGAGGCCACCCACGACGATGGGATACGAGGGATCGAAGTTCTCGACCATCTCCGCGGGGACGTTGACGAGCTCCATGCGCACATAGGTACCGGGACGATAGCCCTCGATGAGGGCGCGCGCCTCGGGATCGACGTTCTCGAACTCCGCACGGTTGAGCTGCTGCTGCCGCGCCATCGCCTCCTTCGCTTCGGTGTAGAAGTCGGCCTTCGCAGCGTCGGGCTCGTCGTACTGCTCATCGAACTTGCGCTTTAGCTCGGCCTTCTTCGCAGCAAGCGCTGCGGCATCCTTGTTCAGTGACCGCTTGCCGCCACCTTCGCCGTCATCGTCCTCGCCGTCCTCACCATCGCCATCCTCCGAGCCTGCCTGCGAGCCGTCCCCATCCTCCATGTCCTCATACGGCTCCCCGTTCTCGTCGACACCATCTGTGGGCTGTGAAGACGAACCAGTGATGAATAGGTTCCGTATTGAGTCAAGGACATCCTCATCCTCCCATTCCTTCAGGTCCTCCGGGTTGATGAGCTCCTTTGTCTGGTCGAGCGTCTCTTCAGACTTGACAGGGTTTGCTTTGGCGACTGTGAAGAAGTCATCGTCGTCCATGGAAGGGCCTTGCGATGTCGATGGGTCGCCAGAGTCGCCACTCCCTAGAATTGACTCAGGCGAAGCAGAGGAGTTGTAAATCAGCTTCACCCAGTCTCTCCGTTTCCGGCTACGAGCGGTCTCTTCGAACGCAGACTGGGCCTTCTCGACGAGATTGGCCTTCCACCGAGGTGCATCGTCATCATCTGCGCCCTCCGAACCCTCGTCGTCGTAGTCGTCGTCACTCGGTATGTCCACATGCTTGTCGTCACCGAAGTGTACGTATCTCCGGGAAGGCCCAGGATCGTCGTCGTCCTCCCCGCCCAGATCCGAATCGCTATCGGCATACTCGACATCCCCACGCTTGCGGTCTTGAGAAGGCAACCCGTTCAGAGATCGCCGTACTGTCCTCGGCGCAGAGCGCCCACGGTTGTCGACGTTCTCCGAGTCGTCCTCATCAAAGTCCTCGCCCTCCATGACGTACTCGTCTTCGTCTTCATCTCCGCTCTCCAAGTCCTCCTCATCCTCATCCTCGCTACCACTCTCATTGTCTTCGTCGGACTCCCCGGAATCGTCGGATGGGAGGGTGCTGGGTCCCGCCTCCACAGAGAGAGGCTTGGAGGAAGTGCCGAAGAGCCTGATTTGACTCCTAGCCACCTGGTCTTCGAGGGTGTTGTTGACATCTTGCAGGTCCAACACCATCTTCTCTCCCTCGCCGGGGTCTACAGGTATGGTTAAGTCTACTCCGACATGCAGCAATGGTTGGTGTACGCACTTTCGATGCCACCCTTCGTGAAGTTGCCAGGAACGTTGATGTACACGGCATCTTTGTCGTAGATGACACCGCCGACGTCACTCATAGGAGCATGGATGAGCAGTTTTTTCTTTTCGCTCAGTTTCCGTCGCTTCTCGGACTCCGCATCGGGCAATGGACATGGATCACCGAGGATCTGAACGCTCTTGACGTCCAAATCGCCTACACCAGGGACGTGCACCTTGGTTCCAAGCCGGTAGTTGGTACCGCGCAAGTAACCGTAGACAGTCACCGTACGGTCGCATTTACCCTTTGATTGCCTAACCTCCTCACGGGGCGTAAGGTCCTCGAAACGGTCGGCAAGCATGTAGGGATGTGAATTGCGGAAAACGAGGGGGCGGAACTTCATCACAGAGATGAAGCGGGAGAGATTGAGGATTTCGGCGTCGGGGTAGCGGCCATTGAGCACACCTGAGAGGTAGAAGAGCTTGGCACCCTGGTAGATCTCCGTCCAAAAGCGCTTCTTCAGCGCCTTCTTCGTAGCCTTGAGGGTTGCCGCCTTCTTGATGAGGTCGAGATGGGTGAGCACTCCAATGACTTTGGGGAACCCATGAGACTGGAGGATATTGAGGAACTCGAATGTTTCCTAGCGAGACGGCTGTAAATTTCGAGCCTGGAAGGTACGAAGTCACAACGTACCATCTCAAACCCATACGAGCCGTCAATCATGAGCAGGACAAGGTCTGCAATCTTCCCAATGTCGATCATCGAGTTCAAGTCGTTATTGCACTCAATGAAGGTAATGCGTTTCTTCTTCCCACTAACGATAGTGACCGGACCCTGAATGTGGTTGAGGGTTTGCTTGGTGTATCTCCTGATGAGAGATTTCATGAGAGTGGTCTTGCCAACGCCAGGAGGGCCGACGATGGCAACTACGACGGGCGGAGGCTGGTCATCCGGTGTACGGTCGACAAGAGGGACATGTAGACGAGTTTGGTCGCGCTCTGCGGTGCGCCGACCTTGCCTGTCCGCTTTCCGACCTGACTTGGGCGCGAAGGCCTAGACAAAAGTTGAGTAAAGCGGACGGGATGGGTAAAGAGGGCACGCACCTTTTCGTTGAAGCCATGCTGCTTCTCCTTGCCCTTCCCCTTGGCGGACTTCTTCTTCTCCGCCTTCGCACCCGACTGCGCTGGCCTGTGGGCCTTGTGTGTTTGCGAGTCCATGGTGGTTGGGTGAAAAGAAAATGCACGCAAGTACGAGCACACCCAGAGCCAGACCCGACGTGCAGAATCCGAAAGCGAGAGCAAGAGCAAGTGTGATCGGACCGGCGCTTTCGAAAATTACAGTTACCGTGCGAGCGGGATGTGTGCTAGGGTTAGGGGTTACGCGGTACGCGCACGTGACGAACGCGTTCTTGTTGAAGGGAGGCGGGCGCTTACTGCTTGAACCACGGCTTGCTCGTCTTCACTCCACGCGGTCTCAGCTCTTCCAGCTCCCCGCCTCTCCCTTCCATCTTCTCCGGCGACACCTAAGACGACGACGAGCGACCATGCCGAGGCGCGCAGCAGCGCTTGACTTCAGCATTCGTCACGATGAGCTCGAGCAGCAACGTGTCCAGCTCGAACACAACCTACAACATACCGACCTCTCCCTCCACCTCTCATCTTCTCCAGGCGACTTCTCCGACGTCGAGTACCCCAGACACAACTCCATGCACTCTCCCCCATACTCAGCCTTTGCCTCATTTGATCACCGCTCAGGCGATGACTTCGACCCTCACGAGCAAAGCAGATTCCAAGCCTGGTCTTATCACACTGTTGAGGCCGATGAAGGAGCCCACACGTTCGCAGCAGAGACACTCTCAACTGCAGCTCATCACGCAAGCGCACTCACTATTAGTGCTGGGCTAGGAGGAGGCCGAGGAGGGAGGAGAGATCTTAGCCTCAGTGGTGCGGAGTATGATCCTGAGCGGCCCTTACAAGGAATTGTCGCTGGCATTGCCGGCCGTCTCAAAGGCTTTGATGCAAACTCCACAAAGTCAAGGCAGATCGTCAGTCGTTTTTCCTTGGCTGTGGCGTGTTTTAATCGTTCATGTTCCTCCCCTTGCAGACTGCAAGCGTTGTCGACTTCGATCCCCTCATCGTAGACGACACCGCCGAACTCGACCGTGTGCTGCAGTCAGGCCACGCCCCTCCAGCCACCATTCGCTCCGCTCGCTCTTCCACATCTTCGTCATCGAGCTCAGACACTACTGAACCCCGTTCACCACAACCACAGTACGAGTCAAGACCGAGGCTATCTGATGCTCTTAGCCACATCGCCTTTTCACCCAAGCGCCCGCGTAGCGCACAAGCTCTGCCTTCCCCGCGCATAGCCAGCTTGTCTATGCCTCCTCGAAGTCCGACGCCAGACCATTCCTCGCTATCTCGTCATGTCCCTCGATCGTCCTCGCCTAACGCTCTACCAGCTTCAACTCCGAGATTCCAACGGCGCATGAACCAGTCTCTATCATACGCCCAACCTAGCTTCTCCCAGAGTCCTGCGCAACCCGAAGTCAACGTTCAGCCTGCAACGCCGTCTTTGAAGGGACGAGACCAGTCGTCCAGATTCACAAATCTTGCCCGAGGGCTCGCTCGTGAGATAGAGCAGGAAACCGATGCAGTTCTCAAAGACAATGGACGACAGGAAGCGACCCCGAGAGCCTACCACCACAGCACTGTTGCCTCAAAACCCAAAGGGCAACGCAGTCCTCTGCGAGGAGTGGTCAATACGAAGGCTGATAGAACGCTGCATCCTTCAACGCCGTTCAAATCGCGCGTACACCTTCCGGACGTCACCGGCCTCACTTCAGCGATTGCGTCTCCCGCCAAGGTAGACGTGGAGTTCTACGGCTATGATCCAAAGGAAACGACGGAGCATGAAGGTAGTGGTCTTCCCGCCTCTCATGGTAGTAACTTTGCTCACCTTGCGTAAAGCGCGCCTCATCGCTACCTTGACTGTTGTTCAGAACAAGCTTTCCCATCTCGAGGCCGAGAATAGTGTTTCGCGCAGACGCGTAAGGGAACTAGAGCTCGAACTCGAGGCTTGCAAAAAAGAGGTTGCACGTGAGCGCACCCGCATCCTGGAGCAAAGCGCCATTCGTGATGAGAACACATCCGTTGGTCCTCGGAGTCGCCGTTCCCAGCAGCAACAGCAAAAGCAGCAGCAACAGAGAAAGGCCCAAGAAGATGAGGCTGAGCTCGCTGCTGCAGAGGCACGTTACAAGGCTGCTGTAGAGGAAAAGAAAGGTATGCAATAATTTTACTTAACACCCGACGTTTGCTCATCGCTGCTTCAGCGTTGGAGGCCTTGATTACCACGCTTCGTACTCATCTCTCCCGACTCACTGCGGAGCTGTCAGATCACAAGCAGCTTTTGCTAGAGCTTCGATCGCTCCGTGATTCCGATGCCAGAGCGTTGGCAGAGAAGAGCAAGGAGGTTGATCACCTACGTCAGGAAGTCGAGCGCCTCGCAGGCGAGGTTGAAGTGCTTCGTGGCGTTGTCGAGGAAGGCCTGAAGGAGCGGCGCAACTTCCGGGAGCAGTCTGTTGCGGCAGAGCAAGAGACCCATTCTGCGAGCGCGGAACTCAGCAGCGAAGAAGAAAGCTCTGCTTCGGAATCAACACAGCAGCACGAAGCCCCTGTCGAGTCTCAGCAACAGCAGCGCATCGTCGTTCGAGCTCCATCTCGTCAAGAGTTCAGCGACGATGAGGAATCGGTGGCGTCTAGTAGCCGCCGGTCGCCTACCCCATCACCCAGGAGAAGACCCGCGGCCGCAGACAGGACCATGCGGACGGACCATGCGACGCTCGCCTCGTCTCAGGTTCCCAGCCTGAGCGGATCAAGACCATTCCTCGATAGCGAGGAGCTGAGTCGTATCACCCAGGAGATTGAGGAGCGCCGATCCGAGCGCTCCGCATCGATGCATTCCCGCTCCAGCGAACACTCCCAGTCTCGCTCCCACTCGCAGGAGGGCTCACGCAGCTGGTCTCTCAACCAAGGGCACGGATCCCGTCCACCGTCGCCTTCCGTGGCGTTCGACCAAGACCCTTCCGTTCTCCACCAGGATCCCCAGCATGCGCCAACGCGACAACAGGAGCCTCGCGAGAGCAGTCGCCCATCCTCACCCCGCATGGAGGCAACACAAGGTCAGGCTCGACCTGCAGCACCGACCCCCGCTGCTGCGCTCCGCGAGAACCGGCAGAAACGTCGCACGCAGACCGAGGGTGCGGCCGATCCAGAAGCACCTTTCCCGCAGATCCGGGGAACGCGCCTCGAGCGACTGTTCTTCTCAGCTCCTGAACACAATGTTGAGACATGTACGATGTGCCACCGCAGGCGGCGGCGAAGGCCTGAGGTCGAGCAGGCTACGTCGTGGCTCAACGAGCAGGAGCGCGCGAGGCAGCGACGGCAAGAAGCGGAAGAGGAAGACGAGGGGTATGCTGAGGGCTCCGACTACTACGCGCAGGAGCGGAAAGAACAGCAAGAGAGGGACGCGGGGGCTCGTGGTCAGGATGGTCGGGTGCCACCGCAGACTGTCCTGGCGAGAGTCCTCAGGGAGCTCGAGGATGACTTCACTCACTACAAGAGGTGAGTTATTCGCACATGTTACCAGACGCATTGCGGTCTAACCCTCTGTCTAGCATCTATGTCGAGCTTGCGGACCAGTACAAAGACATGGACCCTGTATCCAACGTCGTGAAGCGTAACGTGCTCGCCGACCACCTGCGAGAGGTGATTGACATCCTGGAGCAGAAGGTATGTGTCACGGACCTAGCAGGTATTCGATCGAACTTACGAGTCCATTTTAGGGCAACCAAATCGCCTCGTTGTACGATCTCCTGACGTTCAAAGACAAGCCACTCGGCGAGTCTGTCGCCCCTGGGCAGCACCCGACGCGGAAAGCGCCTAGTGCAGGCCCTGCACCCGCCCGCGCGCAAGTCCGCAGATACCCCAGTTCATGAGTATTGTGTACCGTTCAACCCTTCACTTATTTACACTTCTCGTCGTCCCGGCCCTCTCCCTATCTTGCACGGACTTGAGCGATTCACCATGTCTCCTAGTCGTCGTCGACGGCACTGTAGATTGATCACCCAGCACATTGTGTATCATATTGTATTTTGCGGCGCTATCGGCGTCAGATACTCAATCAGCTCGAGCTGATCACCGAGTTGTGCGCTATGGGTCCATGACAGGCATGCCAGAGGCGTAACACAAGGCATAGCATACGTCCGAATTGGGCCAAGACCGATCAAGCTTATGTGGCATTGTGTGGGCGCTTATGTATGTCCAACTCGGTCACTACTGACTCTGAATCGGATGCGGCGATAACCATAGAAAACCAGACGGCTCATTGCGCTGCCCAGGGTGTGTTCAGTCGCTATGGCATCCCTTTGTTTTCACGGTCACGTACGACAGGAACTGCAGGCAGTACAAAGGACGCTCAAGTTCTCCCGAAATCAGTCAGCGTTTGTGAGAGAAGACAATTACATCAGGTTCCTTCCATCCACTTCGACCCTGCCCCTCTATACCTCACCATCACTTCTGTGTTCTGCACTTTCTTCTCTTTGAGGTGAAGTCGCTTCCGAGTCGCCTTGCCCCTGTACCTCGACGTACATACATTCTAGCCAGCCATGGGCGAACGGGTCTGGCTTTTAGCAAGCCTCCCAGAAGGCTTCCCAACTCGCAACAGTATCGTTCGGGCCTGCGATAGAGCTGGTTTCAACCGGAATGGCGTCTGCATCCAGGTAGGAGGCAAGCCTCGATACTGGGTCAAGTACGGCAGGCGCTCCCGCATCCAAAGCGAAGGCCGAACGCAAGCTCACGTAGCAGGGATTGTGAACGCCAACCCTGAGAGCACCTTCCGCGTCCCTCACGTTTACCTTGGCTTCTTGCGCGGAAGGCGTGGGTATATCGTCATGGATTTCGTTCTAGGCGCGACTATCGCCCGACGCAAGTCGCCCAGCGGATCCTACGACAAGAACGACATCAAAGCCGTTGCTGCCGCCGTTCAGCAGCTCATCAACATTAGAATGCCCGCGAATACCGCCCCCGGCCCCGTCGGCGGCGGTTTCATTGGGCACGATTTCTTCGTCGAGTCCTTATCATCGATTACGTACTCCTCGGTCGCGCATCTTGAGGCACAGGTGAACGAGGTACGCTTTACGCTCGCTTTTGGTACTTCGCATTAACATTCCCGTGCTCTGGTGGCAAACAAGGTGCTTCGCCTTCCAAAGACCACCCTTCGTGTTGATTTCCAAACCGAGACCGTAAACGGCCTAGTCCTTTGTCCTTCTGACCCCAACGACACTAATTTCATCATCGATGAGGGTGGAAATCTATGGGTCATCGACTTCGGCCGCACGTCCTTCCTACCGCCCTCCTTCGTATCGTACTCGCTGACGAGTTCGTCAGACCGCTTCGTGCAAAGGATAGCAGCGCGTATCGTCTGCCCACCGTCTGCCAACCTCCCAGCGATGCGTGCGGCTTCGGGTCGACTAGTCATTTTTAACGACAACACCTTAGGTCAGTAACCGTGATCCATCCCATCTTGCCACACGGCTTTACTCATCCATTGCATAGGTGCCGTGCAGCCTCCGTCTGACTCTGTCGCGTCCAGCGATGGTCAGACTTCGTCGGGGGTGTAAGGACCTGTGTCGCAATTTCTGTTTGTCACGACCGAGAAAACTTTCATGTTGTACCTGCAGGCGCTGAATAAGACTATTGCGAGGATATGCAGTCGATAAAAACCCGTCGCTATAAGAAATTAGTTTGCAAGCCTCTTGTTACGTATTTTAAGCTTCGTTCATGCATAAAACTACTAACCTTACCTCTCGTACCCTGATGGGTTCTTTTGCTACCTCTAGCTCGTAGTTCGTCCGCCTATTGGCTGGTGCTGAGTCAGTTATCGATGTCCAGTGCCTTGGTCCCGCTTATCCCCTTTGTAGCTTTCTGTCGCCTCGTTGTTCTCGTAGCTATATGTGTTGCGTTTACCGCTCCTTCTTGATTCTTGTTGCTTTCGATCGTAATCTCGACCTATTAAAGTCAGGGTCCGTAGTGCTGGACGGTACTGGACTTAATGATAGGCGTCTAAAAGCCAATTAAGCGCTTGAAATAGTCACCCCAGTGAGCGCTACCGGCATCGCCGCCAGGCATACTAACTTGAACTTGAAGATCATAGGCGTTTGGTGAGTGCTGCAACATGGTCTTTTACATCTCCGGGCAGAATCAACAGGCAGACTAGCGGGAGCTGGCGGAGATCCGGACGCGCATCCAGAGTAATCAGAAGCAGGCATAGGAGACGATGGTAGATGCGTGGACGTGCAGCGTGCGTTGCGTATGTTGTCGGACCCTCGGACTCGTGGGCGCAAGCCACGTTTGTCGATGGTACGTACCGTGAGCCGCTTCACACAGTGGAGTGAATACCACTGATTACTCTACTACGCCATCTGACAACAGGTAGACTTCTCTAAAACCACGCCATCACGGTACTAGGCCGCTGGTGTTCAACACGTTTGTGCTCTGCCCCGCCGGGCCCTTATTGCCCTGCTCATCTACAACACCGGTGATGATGCAGATCCTGTGCGGCTTGCCCGTGGACCGTGCGGGAATAACACCCTCACTTCCAATCGGGCATAGCCTTCACAGGCTCCGGCGCAGTGCTGGCTCGTATCTACTGTCTAGCAATGGTGAACTTGTCAGTGTTTTGTGAGTATCGTATTACTTGACCTCGCCCTTTAGCATGTGCCAACTAATCTGCTACCCAGATATCGAAGACCATCGAATGCGTCCACGGATGGTCCCGGACATCGACAAACTTGACCCGCCGTAAGTTGGGCTTGCGCAGTGCCGCTACTTGTAATTGCAGGATCATACGATCGTGAAGGAGCCCCTCTTTCTCGCAGGGTTGAACTTGTGCGGAACACTGAATACGTGGGAGGCTGGTATCGAAACTTGCCGCATTTGTGAACAAAGTGCCGTGAGAGCGGGCAATGCAGCTGCTATGGGCGTGCCGCTCGTTCGCTGTGGGTAATACCCTGTTCTCTACAATACTCAGGACATGAAAATTTGAGGAGATCATAGCCAACAGGTCGAGATGTGTGGCGACCTGATTCAACTAAACGTGCCTTAGGATATGCCGCGTAGCCATCCTAATTCTTGTGAACGGCCAGAGGCTGTTCGATCCGTAGGTATCCGAAGCTTCAGCTTCTTCCTTGACTGAACTCTATCGACTGACAATAACATCCGTAGCGACCTTGTTGTAAGGCTCTGGGAATCGGAACTCGAGGCGGTCACCTTGCACCGTTAATAAAGCACAGCGGCTGGTGCCACGAAACCTTCACTACCCCATCGCCAACCTCGCTGCACCACGCACACCCCATCCCCCTACTGTCAACACTGATATACGCATCCATTGTCGAAGATATCCGTTATCCTCGTGGCTATGTCAACGAAAGTCAGTCTCGCAGGATCCATCTCTATCGAGACATCGTGCACTGACACCACACACACAGCGACGCGGCCGAACGCCCGACGAAGACAGCGAGAGCTCAGAGTCTGACGATGGGAATGCCACGATATTCTTGACCGAGAATAGCTCGGAAACCTTTGGCTTTCGCATGAAGACTGCTGAACCACGCTACCAACGACTAGGGCAGGAGGCGGCATACATCAGTGTAGGACCCATGCCTGTAGGCGAGTTCCTAAACGAGTTCCTCCGGAGGCAGCAGATCATGTCAGAAACGAAAGAAAAGATGCCTTCGCCTGATAACGCTTTTGCTGGTCTCTCTGGATGCGAAGGAAAGGCAGAGGCTGCTTTCTATGAGCCACTGGTGAGTCGACCACCCCTTCCCGTTGCCTCGCAGATAGGTCATGCGCAGTGTACATTGCTCCGCAGACAAGAGCTCTCAACGCCGACGGAGTAACCAAACGACCCTCACGTTGCCCTGGTTTCGTCTTTCGAATCACAGGCTTCCATCCGGACACCAGCGGCGGCCAAGTTGGCTCTTGCAAACCTGACATCACATGCTATGCAGAGCAGCATACGTCTACAATTGATGTGAGCATAGAAGAACCGCTGAAGGCTCGGTCGGATATGGGCTTGGCAGTGACTTTCATCGAGGTCAAAAGTTCCCGATCGGACGATCACTACGCAGATCCCCCCGAAGACGCTGACCTCGAAGACTGGTCGTTCGCTCTGGGTAAGGTCTTGGGCAAAGGGACAGGCGGCGAAGACAAGGCTTTGAGCGACTTCGGTCAGAATGTCGCATATGCCATCGCAATCTGTGCTCGCCAACTTCGTATCTTTTGCTTTTCCGTCTCGCTGAGCGGGACCTCTGCGCGCTTGATACGCTGGGATCGTGCTGGGGCCATCGTTACTGAAGCGTTCGATCTCCTCACCAATCCCGAACACCTATGCGACTTCTTCTGGTGCCTTGCACACCTCACAGATGAACAACGAGGGTTTGATTGCACTGCTCGCCCTGCTACTGAGAAGGAGGAGCAGCTCTTCGTCCGGTCGGTCCGCGCTCACATCTTGCGCCAAGCACCAGATCTTAGCAGTCCCAATCCCCACGTCGTAGAAGACAGGATACGTCGTTACCTGGATGCGCATTACCACTGCGGTTGCGTGACTGCCGTCGAGCTCGGGTCCTCAGACAACATCCAGGATGGCACGCTGCTCATCTCCCGTCCTACATCTACCCCCCTCTCCCTCACTGGTCGCTGTACGCGCGGATACTGGGCTGTCCACGTATTCCGGGACGTGCAGAAGGACATAGCCGACGTGGTCTTTCTGAAGGACACGTGGCGATATGCTGGTACTATTGGCGGCAGCGTGCCTTCGGGAGACGAAGGTCATGAGGGAGCCATCTTACGTCGCTTACGGGATAAAGGCGTACAGAATATCCCTGCTGTAGTATGCCACGGTGATGTTCCAGGAGGTACGGACATGACGGATATGCTGCGCCCTGCAGTCATTGACGTCGAGATCTCAGATCTGCATGCTACGAAGACGCAAGCCTACGCCATGAAGAAATGGGCCGCCCGTGGAGGCGAGCTACAGGCTAAGCAAATCGTCCCGCGCATACATTATCGGTTGGTCCTGGCAGTTGCTGGGTTCGATCTCTTGCAGATTACTGGAACCCGCGAACTACTGCACAGCATGTACGATGCCTTCGTCGGTGAGTCTCAGTTTTCGCATTTACATTATTGCCTGTTGGCTAATCTATTGGCTTGTCTCGAAACTGTAGCTCTCAGGGGGGCATTTGAGCGTGCGGGGCAGTTGCACCGTGACGTTCACCCAGGGAACATCATTCTGTATCGCAACGGGTCGTCTTCCACATCCGACGTCCGTACAGGCTATCTGATTGACTGGGACTGCTCCCGGGAAGTAGGCATTGAGGGGACTGGTTTCGATGAATATGAGCCCTCGGTATGTCCCTATCAAACACCGCACAACCCCCCGTATGTCGGAGGATTGACAGTCACAACAGATTCAGTGGCAGTTCTCTTCCTATGCTATCGCCCAACGCACCCGGGTGATACATAGTATCCAAGATGACATGGAATCTTTGCTCTATGTCTCCATCTACTGCGGCTTGTTGCGCCTGCCATTCAAGATCGGGAAGACCAGGTCGACGCATAAAGAGCTCCGGAACCTCATCACGCGGTTCTTCGACGACAACATAGTGACCGATGGCAAGGTCAGAGGCGGTGAGGCAAAGCTCAGAAATATGACCAGTCGAACCTGGACGAAGCGCCTACGCTGGGAGTCGAAGGCCATGAAAGCGTGGCTTGACAGGGTGTATGATATCCTGGGACGTTCGGCTCTCGATGTCGATCTTAACAACACCGAAGAGCGGATGGCTATCCAAACTCTTCATGCAGTCAACGAGTTCTGGCAGAAATTCCTCAACGACAACCCTGATATAGCGCACGGCGACCGTCGCGATAACATTCTGGAGAATGAGCACTACTACAATCGCATCGCTCCCCGCATCGCCTTTGGGAAACCGGCCCAAGGGACAGTCAGCGTAGGTACCAAGAGACCTCGCCCCGACTCGGACAAGCGCGCAGGATCGACCAAGCGAAGGCGAACAGAGGTGCCTCGTCCTCCGATAGGTCCCAGCACCGGTTTGGTGAGTAGATTCGACGTCATTCTCCGCGCATCACTGATAATCCGCCACAGACAATTGCCATGGATCCGTGGTCGCTCCGTCTAGCGGCTGAGAGGGGCGCGAGCTCAGACAACCCATAGTTGCCAATGTTGTACATGCCAATCATCGATGCACCCGCGGCTGACACATACTACCTTGATGTACGGCTATACTTTGTCTCAATATACGCAGCTATAGCGTGTGGGGGATCCTTCAGCTGAAGAGGATCGGACTGTGCTGGTGAAGCGATGATCGATGATCAGTTTACAGGTTGAGAGGAAAAGGGCATAATCATGAGCGTGTGTACAGAACTAGAGGAAGACCGAAGCCAGTGGACTAGTCACGAAGTCGCTGATATGAGGCGCGTTGTGTCCGACAACTTACAGGCACTGAGTGCTTAGCCTGTTGAACAACAAGCTCCCTAATTTCGTGGTTGACTTCGAGGAGGAATAGATACCTACCAATGGAGTGCTATGTATCGGTTCGTGTTGATAAATGCTAATTGCGTTGCGTAAGGAGGAAAGCCGCAGTCAAGGCTGGCCTTACCGAGAGCCGTTGCTCGGACGTTTCCGGATGGGCTTGGTTTCGTTTCATAGTGCTCCACACGCCCTGCCTTGAGTTGCTGTTTGAGCGCGAGGCGGTAAATTCTTCACTACCCAAGTGTTGAGTACGGTGGGCGGGTGCGCTAGATCTGGGATGAGGAAATGGTGCGAAGTGAGATGATTTAGACGCTCGTCCCGCAATTGCCTCATCCGTATGCGCCATTAGTAAGCATCCGTTTCGCCTCGTTCAAGGCTTTCATGCTGCAAGTACGTGGTGAGAGCCTCACACCATACGTACGCTCCCTTAAGCTTCTAAGCTCGCCAGGCACTCGACTCCGTACCATTCTGCATGTGCCGCCTGACTCTACTCGCATCGTGGGAGCTGTTGTCGCTGTACTCCGATGAATGCCTCTTGCAGAAGGTTTAGAGCCGAGACTAAGCCAGACGAAGAAACGGAACCCTGGGTATTGTGCTCGAACTAGAACAAGGACCAAGGTAGGCTGCACAACCGCATTGTTGGCAGCTGTCGAACTGCTTCCACAGTCAGCGCTCTGCTCGCACAGCGTGGGAGTACAGTAGCTTGAACACACGTGTACTTGGTGACTTGGCCAGCGCGTACTCTGACTTTGTAACCACGGTTCGTCTTCCTCGTTCGTTGATACCTCGCTCTTCCTCTCGACCATCTCCAGCTTATCTCTCTATAGAACTGCAGACACCTCTTTATCCTGGACATATCCCTGTTTGCACGTCATCCTTGTTGCTCGCTGCACCC
Organism: Cubamyces sp. BRFM 1775; assembly: GCA_022385745.1. Classification (NCBI taxonomy): domain Eukaryota; kingdom Fungi; phylum Basidiomycota; class Agaricomycetes; order Polyporales; family Polyporaceae; genus Cubamyces; species Cubamyces sp. BRFM 1775. Next base: position 3,583 of record MU278644.1, on the reverse strand, counting down.
CTATACAATGTCTGTGTCTCATGGCGTCTACAACGTCCCTATGGCTCTCAACCCGGAGCTCTCCTGCACGCAAGGCCTCGAACCTGGCCTCGCAATGGCCCGTGTCAAGAAACATGTCTCTGACTCGTACAAACACACCCTTGGTCCAATGCCGTTAGAATCGTTCCTCCAGGAGTTCCTGCCGAATACCTCGGTCGACCCCAAAGGCTGTTTGTCCTCTAGGAATGCGTTCGTCGGAATACCACCTCATACCCATGACCGAAGCCGTATATCACAACCTCTTGTACGTGAGCTTTGCTTGAATGCGCGTCATCATATTTACCGACAACCTCCTAGATCGCCGCGCTGAACAAGAAGACAAAGTTCAAAGCACGTTGTCCAGGCTTCGTTTTCCTCGACACTGCGAAGCGTAGCATTCGACAGTCTAGACTTGGCTACGCTAAGCCCGACATCTGTTGTTACACCACCGACTACGCGAAGATCGTTCGCAAAGCAGACAGGTCCTCTCGCGCCGACTTGGGGTACGCGGACCTCTACATACAGGTTAATACAAGTCCTACTGATGACATCTTCGTCGACCCGCCTATTGGTGCTACAACTGAGCACGAATTACTCCGAGAGCTTGAAGACGAGTCAGCGACTGAGGATGCCGAACCGTTGTCGGACGCCGCACGAGTCTGGGGTCTCAACGTATCGTTCGCGACCGAGATCCTCTCGCGTCAGCAACGCCTATTCCTGTTCTCGATATCACTGTTCGGCTCGTTCGCCAGGATATACCGTTGGGATCGCGCTGGATGCATAGTGTCGAGGGCGTTCGATGTCCGTCAGCACTCGCATTTGCTGACCGAATTCCTCTGGAGATACTCGACACTGTCTGATGCGGGTCGTGGATTTGACATGAGCGTTCGAATGGCAACCTCTGCCCAGGAAAACCTCTTTCGAGATGCGATCACGAAGCACGTCGCTATCCAGCTCGAGGTCGCGGGCGAAGAACTCGACAAGGCCGTCTCTGCTCATTACCAACCTAGTCATGTATCCCTGGTGGATGTTCATTCCCAAGACACTTCACCAACCGAGTCAAAAGTCCGTCAGTTTCTCGTGTCCAGACCCACAGTCTCCCCTCTCTACCTAGAAGGACGCAGTACCCGCGGATACTGGGCAGTCGACACTTCTACAGGCGCGGTAGCATTCCTCAAAGATACCTGGCGACTGTCCGCATCTTACGAGCTCGAAGGCGATATACTGCGGAATTTGAACAAGCTGGGTGTGCGCAACGTTCCTGTGGTGGCCGTCTATGGAGATGTGCTGGGCTGCTCGCCGGTATCTTCTGGAGGTCATGGTAGGTGTTTACAGACTGTGCCCCTACCCGAGGCTCTAATCTATGCCGACGACAGTGACCGGATCAGTCCAACGTACACAGACTGGAAACTACCAAGACAAGTCATGGACGTGCAGCATCGACGAAGAGCGCGTCCATATCAACGAGTATATACATCACCGCCTTGTTTGTTCCACCGTCGGTTACAGTCTTCACCATCTGAAGGGAACAGAGGAGCTATTGCATGCAACCCACGACGCTTTCACAGGTATGTCGTATGTAGTAGACCTGACAAGTCTGTCATTGATCAGATATTGGTGACTAGCCATGAGGGATGCACTAGCGAAGGATTCTCGCATACATCGGGACCTGAGCGTAGGCAACATCATCCTTGTCAAGGAGCCTGGGTGCGGTATACGGAAGGGATATCTTATCGATTGGGAGGTATCCGACCGTGTGGACGATGCGGGCGAAGCTCTGCACCCTGGACGCACTGTGTGTTGCAGATCTACCTGGTGCTCACTACCTACTGTACTAACACCGTGTTCTAGGGCACGTGGGCTTTCATGTCCATCCGTATGCTCTCGATGGACGAAGAGTATAGCAAGCACACCTTTGCAGACGATATGGAAGCGCTGGTATACGTGGTGCTGTACTGCGCCCTCCTATATACACCCCATAACCTTTCCATCAACACACTCACCCGTATCAAAGAGAAGATTTTCGACGACGTAGAGGTGTTCCAGGGTCAGACAGGTGGCGGAGACGCGAAACTAGCCAACTCCTACACGCGTTCCTACACGAGCCTCGTCCATTTTGATAGCACCGCCTTGCAGGAGTGGATCAACACCGCGTTGGATCATCATAACCCGCGCAGCCAAGGCTTGAAGGTATACAAGGAAAAATGGACCCCTGAGGCGGTCGATGCGTTTTGGACGGAATTTCTGGAGACCCATGAACTTGAACGCGATAATCGCCGGGTCAATCGGGTCTCGCTGGCCGCCTTCTACGACTGGAATTCCCTCAGCGATCCTCCAGCGCTCCCTGCACCGGTCCCGAAGCGTGCGCGCCTCGCGAGCGGTTCGGACAGTGACGAACGTGAATCAAAGAGGATCCGCGCCGTTGCTGAGAAGGCCCTCTCTGAGCCCCATCACCCTGCAGAGAGAAACGCCAACGATCCAGACGTCCCGACATCCTCCTCCCCGACTCGGCAAAGTGCACGTATACGCGCCCGGTCAGCACTTTCGGAGTCCACCACTAGGCCATCCCGTGGCCCGCAGGCTACTAAAGCGGGACAAGGTAGATCACAGCGTGTGGATGCCACCCCAGCGCGGCTGCAACGCGAGTCGCGCAAGTAATCTCTTCCTGCGATGCTTTCCCGGAGTCTTTGCCACCTGTTCAATTTTGGAACCTTGTCGTATGCTGCTCTCCTCCGCTTTCGGCTCACGCCCGCTGTGTTATAGCTGTCTACTGCTTTCTCATCGTCGAACACCTACTCCGTTTCGTCCTCGTATTGACCTCAACTCATGGCATGTGTTCTTCAGACACAATCCAACATCTCTGCCGAATATCTCCAAGCGGCCTAGTACCCATATGTTGTCCATAGCACTGTGACATATTAACATGTTGTGCTCTATCCCCATAACCATAAGAACACTATGCCGGCCTTGCTCGTTGAGATACGCAAGGCTTGGGGGACACCCAGAAGCAAAAATATTCCGACACGGGGAATCGAACCCCGGGCTATCGCGTGAGAGGCGATAATGTTAGCCACTACACCATATCGGATTGCTTTATAAAGCACACTATAAAAATCAAGTTTACTCATTCAGCTCACCTGTACCGATCTTGCTGTGACCCCCTGGGCCCTGAACGCGAGCTGCATTGGTTGACATGCTGTTGTCTTTCGACCCTTGCTGGGAACCTCCGGAATTAACCTGTCGAAATCCGTGATAGTACCCCCTGTGCTGTCAATGACTGTCACACCAGGACTTCAGGATATGGACGAGGCCACCGGTTGAGTTAGTAAAACATGCATACTCCGTGTACACCCAATGCATCCACACTATACAGGACGCGTAACACAATGCATACAGCCTGCCCAGACCACAGTATCCCTGGATTACCCATGGCAGACGGCCGTCCTGATGGATTGAACGACTGGCCAGCGGATGACACCACGGAGCCGCACGTCGGGACTCCTGCACTCACCGAGACCCCCGTCCCGTACAAAAGCTTTGGTCACGTGATTGGCCTCTGTGTACA
>MU278643.1:0-38485 GCA_022385745.1 Cubamyces sp. BRFM 1775 | reverse complement strand
ATAGGAAGTTGGACAGTAGGGTTGGGTAGAGAGCAGTGGTACGTACATGGGTCGCCGAACACGAAGCTTTATGTATAGGTGTGGCAGGAGAGATCCAAGCGTGCAAGCGTGGCCAGTATTGTCGCTGAATATAGAGTTCAATAGAAGGGCTGCAGTGCTGGCAGTCAGGCATGGTAGAGACTATGACATTGATCACTCACGTCTCAGATAGACAAAGCAGGCAATACGAGTCGTGAACAAAGCACAATGGTCACGGTGGTGGTGAGTGGCTAAGATGGAGGACCTGCCCAGATGCCGTATTGGGACAGATAGACGCGTCTCGGCAATACCCGGCGGTTCAGTTTGGGTTAGGTTTACGGTAAGTGTGCATCTGATTGATCTCGATAATGATGATCCAGACTCTGCAGGTAGTCGGACCGAGGGCGAAGAGGTCGTCGGAGCGCGAGCAAGAGGAGGGGAGAGGAGAGAGAGAGAGAGAAAAAGAAAGGGATGTAACTTAGCTAGACAACTAATGATAAAGCGGCAGAGTGCCTGATAGCCCCTAGGAACCAGAGGAGCACCCGACGCGTGCGCACGTCGAGTGTTTGAGTGCGAAGGGAAGAACGGAGACGGAACCGTGCCGGAGCGAAGTCGGCGGCGCGTGCGCAGGCGGTGGTACGAAAGGACGAAGGGTGCAGGCGATGGACTGCCTACAGACGTTGGGGAACGTGCGCGCGGGCGGGATACGACAGTAGAGACCGTGTTCTACGAGCGTAGGCGGGCGCGCTGGATAGGCAAGTCGTAACAGCTTCGCGCGAGGTTGACGGAGGCAGGCTGCGCACGCGGGCGCGAGGTTCAGACGCGGAGTTCGAGGGGGGAAACCAAACTGTCTTTCTACGGTGCGAATACAGGCTTTTTATACAGTACTACGGTACCCGAGCTCTAGCTTCAGTGTTTCTGGTTGGTGCGGATGCTGGAGTCGGTGTTGAGTATATGAGAAAACCTCACGACGGCGAGACGGGAGTGCCGTGCGCGACGCGTCGGGACACGATCACGTGCGCGCCGCCCGTCCTACCAAACGCGGCGTATCCGCGTATGCTGCTCGTCCGGAGGCTTGACAACCGGTGCGGGTACGATCAAAGGCTGAAGAAAGAAAATAAATTGTTCCGTTCGCTGACTAGCCCGCTCGTCCGACGGCCGAGGCGTGCAGCACGCTCGCCGACCAGTCAGCCGTGCAGGCTACCTATTATCGAGACTCGGACAAATCAGCTACAGTAACTTCGACTTGGATTCATTAACTGCAATACCCCAATCAATGTCTGCGGTGACTTCGGTAAGTACACGTTCCGTTCATCGTCGCTCCTTTCCAATGCCATGACACTGTATAGTCAGTACATCCCGTTCTGTCTGGTGCAATCGTGGTAAATGTCTGGACCGTCTCCGCAATCATATCAATGTCTGGAGATCTAATGGATGGTCGAGTGCGCCATCTCTGCGTTCAAACATAGTATTCACCAATTGCACTACGTCACTCAGAGCTTGGGCTAGGTTCAAGTATTAACGCGGTGGCCAGTACGACTACTGTGGCAGAGTTTCACATCACCACCAATATCGCACGGAGGAGGTAAGTATCAGTCGGTAGATTCAGACGTCTCAAGCAATCCCTACGCGAGTGATAGGCGGATGAGCTACTTATGGGCTGCACTGTTTCCGTACCCAGGCATGCGCTAAGAGCCGTCCCAAGGAAGTAGACGTGAGCTGGTTGGTACCTTTCAGCCTGATGAGTAGAGTTCATATCTATGGGTAAGGAGAGTGAAATAGACGCAGGAGTCGCTGGCGAACTCGTGCGATTGGTTGGGTGGCAGTGCGCTGGCCCTAACCCTGATCGTCCGACCTAGCACATTGCAGGCGTCTCAGTCTAGGCAAGTGTGTTGGCTGGGATCACTTGGAAACTACTTTTTATAATGCAGTACTGCGCAAACGAGCAAATACGATCCGAAGTTGGCCAGGACTCCGCCTCACCATGACAAAGAGGTGCAACAAGTCATGGCTTCGGCCCTCGGCGCTTGTGTTCGCGCGCGCCCATTGCCGATGCGGCACGCGGCTAAACTGGCAGGCGCTCTTCGCGTTCAGCATCTTAGCCACCTACCACCATTCACTACACTCAGTCAAGTTCGCCTTGCAGCTGTGGAAGACATGGCCCACAAGGCGGTTCGCATCGAAGTCACCGAGTTTCTCGACACATTCTTCCCCTTACCCGAGGGCGTCACGGCCGACCAGCACCCTCAATGGGCCGAGGACGTTTTCGACGGGCTGGCGGCAGGCGAATTGCTCACGGTGCATGAGATTCAACGCCGCTTTGTACGTCTCTTTCCTTGTACTACACTACCCGAAGCGCCACTCATTGCTACATGTAGGTGGAAGCAGTCAACGACAACGACCTCATCCCAGGCCTCAAGATGTCCACCTCGTCCGAGAAGCCTGACATCACCGAGATGGGCAATTTCAAGCAGAAACCGGACGCGGCGATATTCAAAGCCGACTCGGTACCGACCGATGGACGCCCGCACTGGGCGGACCAGCTCATCACCGTTGAGTTCAAGCGAAACACGACCAGCCAAGACCCGTTCGACGATCGGAAGGGCGCCGAGCTCGAGTCGGACGCAGCGACACGGAAGGAGGCCCGCGGGCAACTCATCGACTACTCTGAGCTCGTCTTCCGCATCCAGCACCGCACCGCCCTGTACATGATCCTCGTCATCAATCGCAACATCCGTGTCCTCCGCTGGGATCGCTCTGGCACTGTCGTCACCCCTGCCTTCGACTATGTGGCTGAGCCCCAGGTGCTGTGCCAGATCCTGTGGCGCATGTCGCTGCTGTCCGACGAACAGCTCGGGATCGACACTAGCGCGACGAGGCTCCATCCTAACGACACGGACTACAAGTATATGGATATCCTAGCCCTTAGCTCGAAGACCGACTTGTCAAGCTGCGAGGGGTATGATCTGCTGCCAGCTGAACGTCAGAGGAAAGACCACATCTTCAAGCACGTTCGCGAGAAGTTCGGGGAGGCGGTCGACCACAAATGGCCGCGCTATCGCGTTGAGGTGCCCGATGGCGACGGCGTCCGCACCTTCCTCATCGGCGCGCCAGCCTTTTACGCCCAGGGGATGGCTTGCCGTGGGACGAAGGGGTATGTTGCGTGGGACATTCAGGCGAAGCGGTTTGCGTGGCTGAAGGACGTCTGGCGTCTCGACTACGAGCGTATGGAGCCAGAGGGCGTCATCCTCAGCAAGCTCAACGCGCATGGTGTTGTCAACGTCCCGACTCTGGTCTGCCACGGCGACATCCGGAACCAGAAGACGCTCACGCCCGACATCTGGGAGGCACAACAGCCTGTTCGCCCCGATACACCTGCTTCGACAGCCGCTTCTGTCTCGCCGTCACCCACCCTCGTCGACCCCGCCCCACAACCGCCCTCTTCAACGTCTCGGAAGCGTACCCTGGTTGAGGCGGAGGATGAAGACACATCTTGTGGCGAGGAAGAGTACACTCTTCGCCGTCATGCTCACTACCGAATCGTTGTTCAGGAGGTTGCCAAACCGCTATCCGAGTTCCTCAGCGGTCGGCATCTTGTCTCTATCATCATACACTGCATTCAAGGTACGTCGTGGTATTCATTGACGGCTTTATGACGTTGACATTTTGCACAGCACACAAGGATGCGGTGACTAAGGCCAACGTTGTTCATCGCGACGTCAGCAGCGGCAACATCCTTATCCTCCCGAAGGTAGTGTACAACAAGAATACCGGCAAACCCCTCGTCGCTTGGAAAGGGCTACTGGCGGATTGGGAGTTGTCCAAGCCCCTTCATGAAGCAGAGCCGCTTCTCCGCCCGAATCGGCCACCTAGAACGGTATGTGTGACATCTACGCTATGGCATGTCGCTGACGGCGCTGCATCATTCATCAGGGAACCTGGCAATTTCTCTCTGTCGGCATGCTCTCACAGAATCCGAAGACCGTCGAGATTGCGGACGAGCTCGAATCCTACCTCCACGTCCTCCTTTACTTCTCCGTCCGCTACTTGGAATCCGACTGCAAGAACCCATCCGCGTTTATTGATAGCTATTTCCACTCTTGCATGCTTCAGGACGGCATCTACAAGTGCGGCGCAAGGAAGATGCACGTGATCCAGACCGCCGGCAGGCTGGAGGTCCGGAATGGCGTGCCACTCATGTTCTACTCCCCTATGGACGATATATTCCGTATGCTTCTGCCCGTGTTCAGGACACATTATCAGGTCCAGGATTACTTGAAGGCTAAGGAGGCCGCATCCAAATTACCACCCAGGAGCATCCGACCCATGCCTTCCTCCACGCCTCGTCCATCCGCTGCCATCCCTCTTGTGCTAGACGACATCGACGACATAACTGCCCTGAAGGCACTCGCTGCGGAGAAGCTCATACTGACAGCTCCAGTCGACAACGGACCGACCCCCGAGGAACATGCGTGCGCAGCGCTTCTCCAGGACCACAACTTCGTGCTTGGGATCCTTGCCAGGGCTTACTATCTGGAAGACCCTGAGTGCCGCTGGGCCTGGGACAAGGTTGACGATCGCGCCCCAGACGAGGACGAGGACAAGCCACAGGTGGTTCCGCTCACAAATGCACACGGTGCTTCTACACGAACAGCGAAGCGCCGTAGGACTGCGGGCGTCACTGCCGCGCCTCTTGCTTACTCCAGCTTGCCATCACGGTTGACGCAGTCGCAGACGCCCAAAGCGGGGTAGAGCGGTGTGGTCGTGTATTCGAGGCGGACAGTTGACGGTGGGAGAAGGAGACGTCTAGAACGAGGTCGCGACGAAAACGCGACCGAAGGACACGGTCACATGATCGCGCATCAATAAATGAATCGGTCGCGCGCTCGATGGTCAGACCTCGACTTCCCACATCTCACATCGTCTACGACATACGTCCACTTCCATGTACCCCTTTCATTCTTCCTCTCCCTCTCTCTCGCCCTCTTGTTGAAATCGCTCGCCCTCTCGCTTTATCTCTATCGTGTCTGCTCGTTTTCCCTTTCTACCTTCCTCTCTGTACTATAAAAACCCTATGTCACATTCCTCCACTCGCTTTCTTGCTACCCCGTACGTGGACGCACAAATTAGGATTACAATGACTGAGAGAAGATGCTGGCTGACGACGCACCCGGCGAGACCACCTGCTGTCGAAGGCAGCGACAACATCAATAGGTGGCTCGTCGCAAACGGTCGCTTCCGATTTGTCTTCTTGAAGTCAACGGAACCCCATTGTGGCCGAAGCGGTTGGGATCTAGAACCGGATGGTCAAGCGTACGTTATGTTCTGTCGGGCGTTCCGTTTTCTAGACTTCTGTGCAAGGGAGCCCCGGTCGAGAGTACGGCCGGAGGGGCTCCGCGCTCGCACTCATGTACCTAGAGGCGTCGAACTGCCCCCGAATGCTTACTTTCTCCCCGCGAAAGTCACCGTTACATCTGTGTGCTCACCTCCGAAACTCCTGCTTGCTTATCCCACAGCCCCGCTTCAACGTTTACCTCGATTACTCTGCTGTAGTCTCGTCATTACTCTCGACTAGGACGACCCACACCAATAACCGACCCCTCTCCTCTTTCGACCATGACTCTACCGTTCTATCACTACCATAGCGGTTGTCCATCCCAGCTCTCCATACGCATCATCTGTCGCGCTGTGCATCTTGGTCTCATCATGGTCCCGTACATCTCAGGCTTACGCCGTTCCATCATCGCGTTTGACTTGTATGTCACACCCCCTCGCAACTTGCATGTATCCGCCATCATAGTAGCAACTCTGTTTTGCATATATTAATCTACGTTCTCGTGCGTCCAAAGGTACCCTCCGTCACCCACTCAAGTCGAGGCAACTTGTCAAGTGGTGTCACGGCTTTGACGCAGAGAATACTAAGCCTGAGGATGACCGTGAGATCGCACACGTTAGATTTGTAGTTGCTGAAACCTCGCCGGTTCCACTCAGTGGGACCCTCCGAGGGGAGCAGAGACGTCTCCTGCTGAGAGTGCGAGGTCGTTGTCTCGTTCAACAGTAGTAGTGGATGCTATTTACTCTGTTAATGAGACTCATCAGAACCGGGCTGGCGGACGGCGCAAACGTAATACTCACCTGCCATCCATCTGGCTGTCAAAGGGTTCGTTATCGGTGCCGCATTCCGCAAATACCACCGTGACAAGCTGGTCTGCCCAATCAAAGGATGCATCGCAAGGAGCCGTACCAGTCCTGAGTATCACCGTGTCTACCATGTGCTCAATGTCGGGGAACTCTGGCGTCTCCGAAGAGATGGACATTTTCACATCCGGGATCAGATTGTTGTCGTTGACTGCTCAGGCCTGAAGAAGATATCAGCGCAAAGGAGAGTGGATTGAGCAAGAATGACATACAAAGAGCCCCCGGGCCTCGACCCCTGTGAGCTCATTGGCTCCTTCTAACTCACTGAAGGCTGAACACTGTTTTCATGGTGGCTTCACGGGGGTGATCGGCAAGGCAACAATAGGCGGGAAGAGGAAAGGACGCGTCCAGAAAGGACGTCGGATCAACGGGCATCCTTACGATCCTATGTGCTAGGAAGGAAAGGCCATCACGAAGACGCAGTCGAGTATAATGGAGGGGTGCCCTGCGTGGGCTAAGACGATGGTGTTTAGAAACAACAGCTGTGGTTCGTCAACGCCCGTACACGGTGAGTGTATTTCACATGTGATACAGCATAATTAGCCATGAAAGAACATGCTCACTTGGTGATCCATGCAAACGCGGGGCTGAGTCCGCGAATAGGTTGCTCCGACCCGCGTACTTCTCACTTTTTGTTTCATCACGAACGTTTCCTCCGGCTGGGAAGCTCGTCACACGGAACGGGTTGGATTGCGATGGACGGTTTGCTGCCTTAGTGCTCATGTCTTAAGCTCTCAGCGGGATCGGCGGGGAACACCGATGTGCGTTGACAATACACTGTAACGGTCGATGCGGAGCAGGCGCGATGGGTGTGTGGGCCACAATTCAAACTCAGCTTCTATCATGCTGCGCAGCTGATCTCAGCATTCGGGCTCCGCCATCTTTAGCCTCAACAGGCGCCCAAACCCATCGCTGGTGGCAGTGTCACCGTCCGCTGCGTCGGTGAAACGCGCACAGACAATGTAGTCATCCAACTCCGCAAAACGCATGGATCGTTTATTCTGATGAATAGCTCTGGAAAAATCGAATGTTTCATGCGAGTCACAATGACCCTTTTCAGCCCTTTTCCGCCCATCCGAGATCTAACGTGTGGGACGGAATACGAGAGAAATCGCGATATGGTTAGGGCTAGTACACTGCCACTCCAGAGCGCGTCGTCAGGTCGCAACGCGCCTCTCGCGAGCAATCTGAACAATCCCGCGCCCTCACCCGCCCCACTGACTCGCATTCGCGCCCTCTGTGCTACTCACTAGAGCGATCATCATTGGATTATTACTAGGTACTGTAACGTTTCTCGAATACGCTTTGTGTGGGAGAATAGTGGTGAATACGTGGCAACATAATTCTCGCTGTCGCGGACGCGGCTCATGTTACCTCCGGCCGTATTTGACTCTCGTGCACATTTCAGGACAATGCTGACCATAGTAATAGGTTCGAATATACTCAGATATTCCCTGAAACCGGCTCATCTTTGACATACGTGTCCTGGAGGACTCCGGCATCAACACCCGGCTGTCACGGCGTTGCATGCGCAATCCTGAGGGTGCGTAATCGATCCGGGTCCACGAGGACCATTCCTGGCTAAATCTTCGGAGCTTTCCGCTTTGCCGAGCACCGTGACACTAATACTCGCTTTTCAGATTGACGCCTGCGCACTCCCTCATTGTTCCCTCCCGCCATCTTAGCCACCTCACGCGAACACTTAAAATGTCGATTTCCACCGGCTCAATCTGCAGCCACCACAGCTGCTCAGACTCGTACCTCTCGAGCAGCTCAGGTATGAGTAGCCAACCCACTCCTCGTGCTCCGAAGTCGATCACCTTCGTTAACACTGCCGAACAAGCTCAACAGAAGTTCCAGGTTGAACATTGGCGTAGAGAACTCACTAATAAGATCAACGTCTACAATGGCGAGCTCAACAAGTTCCTCGATCTCTTCGTCCCTTCTGGCGCACCATGCCCTCTCAGCCCACCCGACGAGCGGATCGCAGCAGATTTTGTGCCATTGAAAGGGAAGGAAGTGCACCATTATGATCCTCTGGTGCGTCTTTGGATGTTTCTCAGGCACTGGAAGTCGACTCACAACATGGTAGATCGCCATCTTCAACCGTATCGTCGCTGGCTTCCCCAAGGCGAAACGTCTCTCCTTCTGCAACACTCACTCGAACGAGTTCCCCTTCCCCTTCTCCGCTTTCACTGGACATCATCACAAGTCGAAGCCCGACATCTCCGTCACCTTCCCCGGCGAGAAGCCCCCTCCTAAGACGGAACCTACCAATTGGTCCCCGTTCTGCATGGTTATGGAAGCCAAGTCAACCGCGCAAGAGGACGCATTCGACACGAGGGCTGGTATCTTGCGGACTGACGCTATCGTCCAGCTCGCTATCAGTGCTAGGAATCTGATGCTCGCGCATGGCTTTCTGGCTGCCTACACGATTGGTATCTACGGTGATAGGATTCGCATCGCTCGGTTCGACCATGCATGCGCAGTCGTGTCGAAGGCGTTCAGCATCAAGACAAAGGAAGGCCTCAGGTTCCTCCAAGACTTCTTCTGGCGATTCGTGCATCCAACTCAGGGAGCCGTTCTTGGATGCGATGAGACTGTCAGCAAGATGACTCCCGACCACTGTGACTGGCTTAGGGCGGCACTTAGCGACGAGGCAACTGAGCTTCTTCGAGGCGTCGATCTGCGAGAGGGTCGAGTGGTGGAGGTTTGGAGCGACGACCTGGAGGAGACTGAACCCGCCCGGTATATCCTCTTCAAACTGATCGACGTGAACGCTCGCCTTTTCTCTCGTGCCACCATGGTCTGGCTGAGCGTTGAATACGACCCGGAGAAGATACCCCATGCTCCCGAGTTACGTATCGTCAAGGAGGCTTGGCGTCAGACCGTCCGGACCCCGGAGAGCTCGTTCTACGAGCGGATCAACAAGAACGTTCCCCTAGGACGGCGCACCGGCCTTCCCAATCTCGTTGGAGGTGGCGACCTAGGTGCTAGAGAAGTCGCTCTATGGAACGCTGCCCAGAACCCCCCCACCAGAGTCCTTCGGCCGCGTCAGAACACCGTTGCACCTCGTTTGCACCCGCACCCGATGCATCAAACGTTCACTTGGAGACTCACGGGTGGCGACAAGGAGAGAGTGCGTGAGCGCAGTCACATGCGCTTCGTCGTCGACACCGTCGGACGGCCTCTGTCCCGCTTCAAAAGCACAAAGGAGCTTGTGACAGCGATGCGGGACGCTATCATCGGTGAGCACTCTACATTTATATCCATGAACAGTCATCCTTGACGCCACACCCGCAGGCCATCAATCGGCTATGCTACGGGCTGGCGTGCTACACCGCGACGTGAGCAGCGGCAACATCCTCATCGTCGACCGACCCCGACGTATCAGCCCCTGTACTGGCGTCCTTCATGACTTCGACTACAGTTCAATGACTCCCAATGCACCTGCACCATCCCAAGATCCTTCTAATCTTGATCCTCCGGAGCTCAGCCCCTTGGAGCTTGCGCAGAAGTCGGCAGATGACGAGCACAAAGAACGGACGGTAAGTCGCTGTGAACAGAATCGTAATGCATGCAAACTGAGTTTTGTATCGTCCAGGGAACTTACTACTTCATGGCCATTGATCTACTGGACCCCATGCTCAACACCGCGTTGCATACCTTTCTCCACGACCTGGAGTCTTTCTTCTGGGTGCTACTCTGGATCGTGCTGCGTCACACTACCCACAATCACCCTCATGGCAATGCTGCATGCGAAACGTACTTCCCATTTGGTGACGACTCACAAGCCGCGGCGATCAAGAGAGGATATCTCGGAGGGTGCAGCCTCCAGATCGCCAACAACGAACCGCTCACGATGCTACTGGAGAAATTCGGAGACATGGTCGCCCGCGCGACGGTCATCGAGAAACCCCTGATCGGCCAGACAAGGACCCCGTTGACTTACGCCTCAGTTCTCGAAATTTTTAACCAAGTTTTGGCTCGCGAAGACTGGCCCGAGAACGATGCGTCCATCCCCTATGTTCCCGACAAGACCAGAACGACCACACTCTTCCCCAAAGACGGCCAGCCTCAATCTGTACCCGCGAGATCACTGACGAAGCGCCCGAGGGACGACGAGGTCGGTTTGCAGAGCGGCTACTCAGAACTCACGTCGGATATCTTGGATTCTCGCGTCGCCGAGGTCGCCGAGGGCTCTACAAAGCGGCGTCGAACGCAAGGCGGTAGCGCACGTCAGCGGTCTGCCCTGGGGACCTCAGCTGCTTCCTCCAGGCCAGTCGCCAGCGGTTCGACGCGTACTAGAAGCGGTTCGAGCAAATTAGCGAAGTCGTCGGGCAGCAAGTCGAAGGGATCTCGATCGAGTCGGAAGGGCTCTGGAGTGTGAAGGAATGTGTGTGTCTTGCGCCCTGGAATATGGACATTTGACTGCTACTTAGAACCGCCTGCTCCGGTGGTCTCGCATACCTATCTTTGTACAATACCTCTGCGCATATCGCCTTAACACTGGACTTCCCAGTCATCAGCCTGAGGATTCACCGCGACCGCTTTCTCTAGTGCGAGACCATGTCGCCGCCGGGGCTAGCGCACGTCCAAAGGAAAACTTGAGCTTAAGTATTCAGACGAAAGATTCGATTATACTTAGTCACTCCATTGATTACCACCTGGTTGTTGGCGGCAACTGAATACCTGCCAGTGTGCTAAGCTGCTGACCGACGCTACGTTGATAGACCGCCTCATGAACATACCCGAGCCGTCGTATCGAAAGACCTGCGTGCTGGTACTAGTCAGTCATCGTGTTCGATGTGGATAGGACCGCAGTAGCGATACGCCGTCAGAGAACAAGCCACGGCTCGCATTCTCTTCAGCTTCGACCTCGACCAAGGGGAGCCTTGGAAACGGTATTAGGAACAATTGGGGTCAGACATCGACTGTGGAGAACAGGCCCGGGGTTCCCTCAAGTTCAACACTGGTTGCCGCGCGAGGTAACGGTCGAGGCGAGCTTTGCATGAGGGCGACGCTGGGATAGATATCGCGACAAGTGATATATACATAAATAGTATACAACATTAGAGTTTTACATGGAAGGTATGATATATACAACAACGCGAGGATGTCCAAAGGTGTGCCGGAAACGATGCTGGGCCCGGGGTTGACGCCAAGCCGGTCCAAGCCGCTATGATAGGCCGCCTGCGGAGTGGACCAACATTAAGACCACTCGGGAAAGGGTTGGGCGCAGAGAGCATCTCCCCTGACACGCTTCGCAATGTGCTCAGTAGAGACGTCAAGATGAGAGACCGGGCGCTGGGGAACGTTAAGCCTCCAAACGCGATCCCCAACCTTGTCGCTACCCCAGTCGCGACGCCGCTTCACGAGCCGCATGACATGTATCATATGATCGTGAGTGTCGAGTCGTGCAGCGTCTGACTCCTCGGACGGGGTTGGCTTGTGGATGCTGGGCGCGTTGATGGTCGCTCGCGGGATCTCCGACTCGACGATGGCGCCAAACTCCTCTTCGTCGAGCGCATCGTAGACCTCAGTCTCTGATGATGGTGACATCGATGGGGCACGTGCTGGTTGGTGAGGAGGAGAGGGAGCGTTAGCAGTTTCATGCAGTCCGTCCAGGTAGTTCTGAACCGCGTAGAGACCCTTAAACAAGGGGAGCAGCTCGCTGAAAAACGAGTCCATAGGAGAATCGAATTTGAGACGGACTCTCTCTTCCACCTGCAAGTAGCCATTCAGCTTCATCGTCAGCAATTTGTTGACCCCACACGTGTATACGCTGTTCTGAAGCGTGCAGGCATCGAAATAATTCTCGATGAACTCTCCGACGTCTTCGCAGTTGGAACGGAGGTACCGGATGGCATGGTAGAGGACGACGTGTACGAAGGACTCGAGGTCGTCCTGTATCTCCACTGCTTTCAAACGGCTCGACAGCATACCGACCGAGAGAAATTGCCATGTTCCCTGTGTACAGACATCACAATTCTGGAAGAACGTGCATGAGATTGGGTGACAAGTTACCGTCGTCAATGGATGACGAGGCTGCGTGAAAGGCTCAGCGGTACCGACCGGCTTCGACAACTCCCAGTCCGCGAGGATGCCTTTCCAGACGACATGGTATGTACCCGTCCTCTTCACATGGACTACTTGAGGTAGTATGAGTATGTTGCCGCTGCTCACGTCGCAATGTATGATCTTGGCCTTGACGTATGCATCTTTGTGGGCTGCATGAAGGGTCAGTACCATTTGCAAAGGGGAAAATGCGAACGTACCATGAAGACAAGATAGGACAATGGAGATGAGCTGTTGTCCCGAAGTGAACTCTGCCAATGGACGGCAAACCTCTTCGACAACAATTCGGTAGTGTGCATGGCAACGGAGGGGGCATTCTTCTCGATTCTCTGGCGGATTGTCGTCGTTCTCTGGGCACGATCTTTTCCGGGACGTCATCGTAGAGCTAGGACGTGCTACCAGGGTATGAGAGGAACCGGGGTCGATACCGGCGGGAGCAGATACAGGGATCGAACGGGGAGGAGGGACTGAAGCGGGCGGCGGGGACGGGTGTTGTGCTTCCCAAACGTCGGGCGTCTTCGTTTTCTGGTTCCGGATGTCGCCGTGGCAGCACAGTGTCGGAACGTTCGCAACATTGCAGTCGTTCAAATGCTTCAAGATATCTCCCTCTCGGTCCATGCGCTCATAGTCGAGACGCCAAGCGTCCTTCAACCACATGAACCTCCCCGTCTGGCGGTCCCATGCAACGAACCCTTTGGTTCCGCGCCCAGCCATCCCGCGAGCATAGAAAGAGGGCCCCCCGATGAGGAACGTACGCGTTGTGTCCCCGTCAGGCACTTCGACTCTGTACCGAGTCCACTTGGGATCGATGGAAGCCTGGAACAGTTCACGCACGTATGCGAACGTTGGTGGGTTTGGACGGAGTTCGCTCGGCTTGAGCTTGCGTTCTTCCGCCGCGAGATCGGTTTTGGATTGGCCAGCGAGGATGTCCATGAGTTTGTAGTCGTCGTCTTCGGGGAAAAGACGAGTGGCGCTAGGGTCCACCCCGAGTTGCTCCTCAGACTGAAGCGACATGCGCCATAGGACTTCGCATAGGATGTGTGGGTTAGCGACGTAGTCGACGGCACGGGTGACAATCGTGCCCGAGCGATCCCAACGTAGGACGCGGAAGTTGCGCCCTATAACGAGGAGCATGAAGAGGGCGATGCGGTGTTGAACACGGAAGATGATCTCGGCGTAGCTGATGATCTGTCCGCGGACCTCTTTTCGCGTCTTCGCATTCGCATCAACCTTGAGCTCATTGCTATCGTCGAAGGGGTCTTGGTTCGTTTCGTGACGCTTGAACTCCACTGGAACTAACTGGTCGCCCCAGTGAGGGCGGCCGTCACTCGGTACCAGATTCGTCTTGAAGATTGCGGCATCGACCTTCTGTTTGAAGTCGCCCATGTCCTCGAGGTCAGGCTTCTCTGACGAAGCAGACAGGTTGTGACCAGGGACGAGATTGTTGCTGTTGAACGCGCGGATCTAGTGAAGATATGAAAGGGTGGCTAATCGACGAATTTCAAGGGAACATACGAAGCGTTCCTGAATATCCTTCTCGGCCAAGACATGGCCCTCAGAGAGGCCATCGAAGATGTTCTCTGGCCACACGGGATGATCGTCGGGAGAGACCCCGGCCGGGAGAGGATAGAACATGTCGGAGAACTCGGAAACATCTACTCGAACAGCTTTGTGTGCCATGTCTGCTACGGCTGCAAAATGGCTTCGAAGGTGGGTACACCGTTGTACATTGCGACGTGTGCTGAGCGGTGATCCACAATTCAAACTCCGCTCCTGGCACGCTGCGCAATTGATCTCAGCATTCGGGCTCCGCCATCTTTAGCCTCAACAGGCGCCCGAAACCATCGCTGGTGGCAGTGTCCTCCGCTGCGTCGGTGAAACGCACACAGATAATGCAGTCATCCAACTCCACAAAACGCATGGATCGTTTATTCTGATGAATAGCTCTGGAAAAATAGAATGTTTCATGCGAGTCACAATGACCCTTTCTCGCCCATCCGAGGTCTAACGTGTGAGACGGAACACGACAGAAATCACGATATGGTTAGGGCTAGTACACTGCCACTCCAGAGCGCGTCGTCAGGAGTCGCAACGCGCCTCTCGCGAGCAATCTGAACAATCCCGCGCCCTCACCCGCCCCGCTGACTCGCATTCGCGCACTCTGTGCTACTCACTAGAGCGATCATCATTGGATTCTTACTAGGTACTGTAGCGTTTCTCGAATACGCTCTGTGTGGGAGAATAGTGGTGAATACGTGGCAACATGATTCTCGCTGTCGCGGACGCGGCTCATGTTACCTCCGGCCGTTATTTGACTCTCGTGCACATTTCAGGACAATGCTGACCATAGTAATAGGTTTAAATATACTCAGATATCCCCTGAAACCGGCTCATCTTCAACACACGTGTACTGGAGGATTCCGGCGTCGGATTCAACACTTCAACACTCGGCTGTCACGGCGTTGCATGCGCAATCCTAAGGGTGCGTAATCGATCCGGGTCCACGAGGACCATTCCTGGCTAAATCTTCGGAGCTTTCCGCTTTGCCGAGCACTGTGACACTAATACTCGCTTTTCAGATTGACGCCTGCGCACTCCCTCATTGTTCCCTCCCGCCATCTTAGCCACCTCACGCGAACACTTAAAATGTCGATTTCCACCGACTCAATCTGCAGCCACCACAGCTGCTCTAGCTCGTGCTCCTCGAGCAGCTTAGGTATGAGTAGCAAAGCTAGTCCTCGCGTCCCCAAGTCGATCGATCGTGTTAACACTGCCGAACAAGCGAACAAGGACTTCCACCTCGAGCACTGGCGCAGAGAAGTATGTGAGAAGATCAACGTCTACCACGGCACCCCGCACCAATTTCTCGACCTTTTCGTTCCCTCTGGGACGCCGTGTCTACTCAGTCCACCGAGCGAGCAGATAGCAGCGGATTTCACACCACTGAAAGGCAGGGAGGTGGATCATTACGAACCCCTGGTACGTTCTGAGACTTCTCACCGCCCTGAAAAGTTTACTTACACTTCAGAAGATCTCTATCTTCAGTCGCATTGTGGCCGACTTTCCAGAGGAGAAGCGTGTTTCGTTCTGTAACACCTTTTCGCAGGAGTTCCCCTTCCCTTTTTCTGCTTTCGCGCAGCACCATCATGCATCTAAACCCGACATTTCTCTCTCTTTCCCTGGCGATAAGTTGTCTGGGAAGCTGGCGTCTGGCGATTGGAACCGTATTGCGATGGTCATGGAGGCCAAGTCAACCGCGACGGAAGACGCGTTCGACGTCAAAGCTGGTCTTGAACGCACCAACGCTATTGTCCAACTTGCTGTTAGCGCTAGGAATCTTATGCTGGCTCACGGTCTCTGGCTGCATACACGATTGGTATCTACGGCGATATGATCCGCATTGTGCGCTTCGACCACGCGTGTGCGGTCGCATCGGAGCCCTTCAGTGTCAAGACTCGGGAAGGCCTTCAAATCCTACAAAGATTCTTCTGGAGCTTCGCGCACCCTCTGCGCTTGTCGAAAGGCGCCATCGTAGGACAGGACGAGACGGTCAGCAAGATAACTCGCGAGCACCGGAACTGGCTGAGGAAGGTCCTCGGGGACGACGCACGCGAGCTTCTCACGGGCGTGGATCTACAAGAGGGAAGGGTGGTCGAGGTCTGGGGCGACGATCCCGCGCAATCTGAGCCATCTGGAAGGTGCATTCTTTTCAAGCTTCTGGACGTGAACACTCGTCTCTTCTCGCGCGCCACCGTGGTTTGGCTCGCTATCGAACACAACCCGACTCACAGCACTCCAGGCCAGTACGAGTTGCGTATCGTCAAGGAATCTTGGCGCCAGATCATCCGGAACTCTGAAAGCACGTTCTACAATCGCCTCCATGCGGCGATTCCGATGGATGAGTGGGCTGGCCTTCCCGGCTTCGTCGGGGGAGGAGACCTCGGCGCACGAGAGGCAGCTGCCTGGGATCGTGCATGCTCCGAGTTGGAAGCCGGGAGGAAGCTCCGTTCGCACACCGCGAAGCCGTCACCACTTCCCGCCCGCCCCATGCACCAGACGTTCACGTGGAGACTAGTATCGGGCCGGGATACGGACGTCAACGAACGGAGTCATATGCGCATCGTCGTCGATACTGTCGGGAGGCCTCTCTCTCATTTTAAAAGTACGCGAGAGCTCGTCGCAGCCATCCGAGATGCTATCAGAGGTTAGGGTTTTCTCTCCTTTTCGCGAAACGGCGTTATTGACTTGTCCCCTTTGTCTTGCAGGTCATCAACTGGCAATGGAACGTGCCGGCGTGTTACACCGCGACATCAGCAGTGGGAATATCCTCATCGTCGACAGAGCTCCACCTGGCCGGAGTGTGGCAGGGATCCTCCACGACTTCGACTACAGTTCAATGACGAACACGCAACCCAGTGCAAAGGACGGCACTGGCGGTAACTCGGACGCGTCGAATCCACCGAAGCTGTACCCTCTGGAACTTTGGAATAAGGTGCCTAATGTTGACGAGTACAAAGAGCGCACGGTACGTGATTGATACAAGGGGCTCACTGGACTGTTAGACTGACCCGGCTTTTCCCAGGGAACGTACTATTTCATGGCCATCGAGATCCTAGACCCCAAGATCAAGGTCGTCATACACCACGCTGGGCATGACTTGGAATCATTTTACTGGGTGCTCCTCTGGATCGTCCTCCGCCACACCACACATGACCACGATATGGGCTCCTTAGCCTGCGAAACAGTTTTCCCCCTCAGCCACGACTCTGATGCCACGCTCAAGAAGAGGGGGGCGCTTCAGAACCATCGTCTCGAGATCGCCGGAAACATACCCCTGTCCGAATTGCTCGAGCAATTCAAGGAGCTCGTAGATGACGCAACGACGCTCAAGTTGCACCGGAGAAAGCCCCTCACCTATGGCGCTGTGCTCAAAATTTTTGATGAAGCTCTCTCACGGGGAGATTGGCCCGAGGGTGACGCTGCACTCCCTTTCGTTTTGGAATCGACGCGGACAGCCTCCGTCTATGGACCCAAGCGTCCGAAAATCAAATCACGAGGACCCAATCGTGCCAAACGTTCGCGCATCGAGGACGTCCTGGAGGCTGAAGGTACGGACTTGGAGTCGGAGGTGCTCGCCTCACAAGCCCCGCACCCATCGACAAAGCGACGAAGGCACACGCGAATGGTCGCCAGCGCGCCAGACGTCATTAGAGTCACCCCGGCGACTTCCGCTGCGTCGTCTACAGTGGTGGCGAATAGCTCAATCCGGGGTAACTCCAGCTCGAGCACACAAGCGAAGAGGCAACGCGGCGGCAAGGCGCAAGGGTCCAGATCGAGTCGGAAGGCCTCTGGAGCATGACATGGTGCTGGACAGCGTCAGTTGAGTAGCCTGAGATCTGTTTGAACCATAGTTCGGATAGGAAACGCTGGCGCAATTGTAGTATGGATACCCGTCGAGGCTTCTGTTTGGCTGCATTCACTGTACATATACCTGGAATCGGACATCGTAAACGGCTTCCCTTGAGCTTCAATACATCAGTTAAACATTAGTGCATGCATTATCGCAAGCCCGCAAAGTCGAGTTAGCGTTCAGGGAACAGATGCCGCGGCAGACGCGTTAAAACACGATCACGTGCATGTCCCCGGTTGGGCACTACGCGTCGGGGTCACGGTGGCCACTGCCATGAACGATCTCCTCTCGACAGTTAAGTGTTCGGGAGATATACTTTTTGTTGCCCTCAGAGCGTAGACCACCGTGCTACTCGCAACGCTCGAAAGATCACGGAGTTTGTATACAACCCACGAGGAACGAAGTCGTCGGTGCAGATCTCTATGGCTAATCCTTCAGATTCCGGCGTAGCCGAGCGGTGCGACATTTTCCTCAGACGCGCTGGCGTCTACCCAATATCTAACCGTTGTTCAAGCCCGCCACCCAGCCAACACCCTCCCAAATCACCGAATGTCGATCTCCACAAGCTCGATATGCAGCCACCACAGCTGCTCTAGCTCATGCTCCTCGAGCTGCTCAGGTATGGACAGCGATTCCAACCCTGGTCCTGCACAGTTAAGTTGCTGACACTAGAACAACTCCAAACAGCGCATATCCTACATCAACTTGAGCACTGGCGCGGGGAATTGGCTTCAAAGATCAACATATACAATGGAGAACTCAGCGAGTTCCTCAACATCTTCGTCCCCTCCAATACCCCGTGCCCCCTGGATCCCCCGAGCGCGCGGATCGCAGAAGACTTCTACCCCATCGAGGGCCGTGAAGTGCACCATTATGATCCCCTGGTCCGTCCATCTACCTCCTCCCTCCCTCGCTCAGTACTCACAGTCGTGCAGATCAACATCTTCAGCCGCATCGTCGCTGACTTCCCAGAAGACAGGCGTCTGTCCTTCTGCAACACTCATGCCCAGGAGCTCCTCTTCCCGTTCTCCTCCTTCGCTAAGGACCATCATACATCCAAGCCTGACATCTCTGTCTCCTTCCCCGGCGTCGAGCTGGCCACGCGAGTCAAGTCTCCGGACTGGACCCGATTCTCCATGGTCATCGAAGCCAGGTCGATGGCCTCCGAGGACCCGTTTGACATCAAGGCCGACATCACGCGCACCGACGCAATCCTCCAACTCGCTGTCAGTGCACGGAGCCTCATGTTTGCCCACGGTATGCTTGCGGCTTACACGATCGGCATCTACGGAGATATGGTTCGCATCGCACGCTTCGACCATGCGTGCGCCGTCGCGTCTGAGGCGTTTAGCATCAAGTCGCTGAAGGGGCTCCGGATCATGCAGGAGTTCTTCTGGCGCTTCACACACCCCTGGCATCCCACGCCGGGTGCGGTGGTCGGCCATGACGAGACTGTGTCGAAGATCACTCCTGACCTGCAGACGTGGCTTCGCGAGCACCTCGGGTCGGAGGCTGACGAGCTTCTCAACGGCGTGGATTTGCGAGAGGGTCGAGTGGTCAAGGTCTGGGACGACCGCGAACCCAAGGATCCGAGCTCTGGTACGGAATCCGAGGGTTCGAGTTCGAGTTCGATCCTAGAGCCGGAAGACACGGGCTCCGACTCAGAGCCGAAGGAGTACCTCCTATTTAAGCTGGTGAATGTGAACGCCCGGCTGTTCTCTCGCTCAACCATGGTCTGGCTGGGCGTCGAATACGACACGGCGAAGAGCGCAGAAGACCTCGAGCTGCGGATCATCAAGGAAGCGTGGCGCCAGCTCGTCCGGATTCCCGAGAGCACTTTCTACCGTCGCCTGAGAAAGACTATCCCGCTCGAGCAGCGCATCGGCCTGCCAGGTCTTGTTGGAGGCGGCGACCTAGGCGCGAGGGAGGTTGCCGAGTGGGAAGCTGCGTCGAAGCCGCCTGGTAGAGTGCTCCGGCCACGCACGAACAGGGACACACCGCGTCCGCGCCCTTATCCGATGCACCAGACGTTCACTTGGAGACTGACGGTGGGCGAGGACGCGAAGGTGCGGGAGCGAAGCCACATGCGCCTCGTGATTGACACTGTCGGGCGACCTCTTTCTCGCTTCAGGAGCACGAAGGAACTTGTAACGGCGATACGGGACGCGATCAAAGGTGAGATTGCTATGACTACGTGCGTGGAGCTTCGGTACTGATACTTGCGTTCCAGGACACCGTTTGGCCCTGGAACGGGGTGGCATACTGCACCGCGACATCAGCAGCGGCAACATCCTGATCGTGGACAAACCACGACGGAACCAGTCCGGAGGAATTCTCCACGATTATGACTACAGCTCGATGACCATGGAGGTTCCCACCTCACCCACCGTGGCGGATGATAGTTCCAATCCTCCCAAGCTCTATCATCTCAGGTTGGAGCAAGACAAACCGCTTGAGCACGCGAGCGGACACAAAGAACGGACGGTGAGTTTCCTGCAACCTACTCGGTGTCAGCACCTGTAAATGATGATTGTCCGGCTGTAGGGAACATACTACTTCTTCGCCATTGACCTACTGGATCCTACCATCCAAACACCCCTTCACCAAGCCCGCCATGATCTCGAGTCTTTCTATTGGGTCCTTTTGTGGATTGTTCTACGCCATACAGTCTACGCTCACGTAGCAGGACAGAACGCGTGTGAGACGGCATTCGTATATGGAGATGATCTCAAAGCTATGTCCACCAAGAGATCGTGGTTGGTCGGACCCCTCCCTACCATCCCAGGGAACGAACCCCTCACGGAACTCATCTACGAGCTGAGCGGCCAAATATACCGGGCTACATTGACCGAGCGCTGGGGAACTTCACGGACCCCGCTGACCTACGACACATTCCTTGCGCCGTTCAATCGTGCACTCGCGCGAGACGACTGGCCCGTTGACGATGGCGCTATCCCATTCTACCACGGAGACGCCAGAACCAACTCCGTGTATGCCGACCGACGCCCTCGCGGGCCCCGCGGGAGCAAGCGTCCCCGCGACGTCGAAGCGCTGCAGAGCGCTTTCACGGACATTCAGTCGGGCGACTTCGGTTCGGCCGTCCCCTCCGGCGAACCTTCGAACAAGCGTAACAGGAGCAACGCCGCGAGCGGCCCACGCCAGAAGTCAGCTGCAGGGAGCACGGCCGGTTCCTCTACGCTGGTGGCGAGCAGCTCGAAGCGAGGCGGCGGAAGCACGAGCGGGCGGGCGAAACCGTCGGGAAGTAGGAGGGGGAAGGGGTCGTATTCGAGTCTGAAGCGTTCCGGCGCATGAAGGGGGTGGCATTTGCCTCTGTCTTAGCTACGGACAAAGTTCCACCGCTGCTTGGATGTCTATCACTAGTACGAAGCGCGGCCTTCCATGTCCATCTCTGTAATATCTCAATAATGCGAACGTTGCTATACGATCATTCATCTTTAGTTCTCGGTCTGAATGTAAAATGCGTGATGCGTGTCCTCTAACATCAGGAACATGGGTCCTGCCCCACCGCCTGAGCCTCTCGCCAAACCAAGCCGGCGCCTACTCGGCTCTCTATCGTTCACCTCAACCACCATCTTAGCCACCTTTCCTCTCCGAACACCAGATGTCAATCTCAACCGCCTCAGTACGCGGCCACTGCAGCACCTCAGGGCTCAACGCATCGAGCAACTCAGGTATACCGGCCATTTACCTCATAAATGCGATCTCCTGCTGACGATGTCGACCAATGGCAGAGGGTGCAACTTGGCTAACCCCGAATCCCGGGTTCAGAGACGAGTCTAAAGAATCCCCTTCATGGAAATCTCAGCGGGAAGGGAGGGTACTGGTAGCAACAATCTCGAACGATACTTCGCCCACTACCGTAATGTGCCCAAGCATAAGGCATAGTCCTCAAAAGGATGACAATGGTGGAATACGCCAAACCGGAAGCCTCGGACTGCCAGTAGCAAAGGAAGGCCCCGGAGCCCGTCCCGGACAAATTCAAGCCTTCAATGTGGGGCTCATCCACGATAATCGTGTTCGGCGGCGCTCTGAGCAGACCCTCACGGGTGTTATCACCAAGATTCAAGCCGGACGTCCTCTTTCTCATTTCAGGAGTACCAAGGAGCTTGTGACCGCGGTGCGGGACGCTATCAGAGGTAAAGTCTTGCCCACGCTCCCATGAGTATACACACTAACGCTTACATACGTATATACAGACCATCGTCAAGCTGTAGAGGCCGCTGGGGTGCTACACCGCGACGTCAACACCGCAAGCATCCTCTTTGTCGGCCGAGCTCCTCCGGATGGACTTGAAGCGAGCGTGCTGCTCGATTTCGACTACAGCGCCCCGGCCCTGGAGCTCCCCTGCCATGCAGCCGAAGCAGGAGACACATACAAACCGCTTACGAGGATGTGCCAAGAAGTAGTAGATGCCGACAACTGGAAAAGACGGAGGGTGAATATCCTTTCAATAGCACAGCTCAGACGTAGATAACTCACATCATGGTCCGACCGTACAACAGGGGCCATCATACTACACCACTGCCATCGACCTCCTGTGCCCCAGCATAATTGAGCCGCCAGTCCACGACGTCATCCACGACCTCGAGTCTTTCTTCTGGGTTCTCCTGTCCATCGTCCTCCGGCACGTCCCCCACTCCCTCATGCCGGACAACGAGCGCCCCAGCGACGCCTACGAGATGTACTTCCCCTCTGGTACCGACTGCCGCGCCACGTGCTTGAAGAGAGGGTTCCTGTTCGGACATCGTCCCGAGGTACCTGGAAACCCGCCGCTCACGGACCTGCTCGCTAAGCTCCAATCCATGGTACACCGCGCGACAGTCGTCGTGAAAGACTGGGCACCGTTCGAGAAAAGGGTTCCTCTGACCTACGACGCGGTCCTTGAAGCCTTCGACGATACGCTCGCCCTCGAGGGTTGGCCTTTAGACGACACAGCCATCCCATGCATTCTCGACTCGGACACCGACTCAGAGTTTGAATATTACCTTCCTACGCCGACCCCACAGGCCGACGGGAAGAAACATGCGCGCGATGAAGATGACGAGGATGGCGAGCACGCAGATGATCATTCTGACGTTCAGGATTCGCCTCGGATGGCTCCCAGCACGGCAAAGCGTCGGAAGCCAAACGATGGTTTGCAGGATTGTGCGTCCGCAGATGAGATCTCCGCTACTTCCCATACGCTGGTGCGAGCGGCTTGACGGGAGACAGAAGCGGCAGCGACGTACGTGCGAAGCCGATGGGAGGGAAGGTTGCGAGGTGGCCGAGGGGTCCGATGTTCTACGCGCCAGAGGAGCGACTCGCCCATTCGCCGGGGAAGCCTGGCGCGAGCAGAACTACTGATCAGACTGAACTCGCTAAAGACGGACGATGGCGTACCTGCGAGTCGATACTGTAAATCATGCACCGTGTCTCCACTGTACCATACCCAGTACCTTTACATATCCATGGACAATCAGATTGAATCGAGTACAAGAGGCCGATAGCCTCGTGACGACATCCGATTGGCGCAAGGCACACCAAGTACACCAAGCCAGCCACAATCACCTCGCCAAGACCGTCCGGCAGCACCCACTCATCCAAACATCCACCCACACTCCGGTCAACCCTAGGCCAAGATAGCGAGGGTATTTCTAGCTCGGGAGCAAAGCAAAACGTCGATTAGATGCATTACAATAGATATAAGCTAGCTAGCTGGGGGGTTCCGCCTCGATATAAGCGCGGCTATCCTACACAAGTCACCATTATAAGGCCTTCCGCCTCCACCACTAAGCATCAAAAACACTGCAGCCACAGCACCAGTGGCAGTACAGTGCGCAAAAGAAAACATGACAAACGGGCCCGGGACACACGACGCACGGCCAGTGTTCCCGCCCTTGGGTACTTCATTCCTGGACCTGTCCACTACGCCGCCTTCGCAGCAGCGTCGGGCGGCCCGCCCGCCTTCTCGTACCGCGTCTCCTCGCCAGCGCCCGCCTCGAGCGGCTTGTGCATCTCCGCGGCGCGCGCCTGCTCGACGAGGTCCTGGCGGGAGCTGAACCCTGCGGGGGCCCACGTGCGCGACGTCCACGGCTTGCAGGTCGGGTCGCAGTACATCATGTCGACGCTCTCGAGCGAGAGGTCCGAGGACTCGTACAGGAAGAAGTAGACGATCACCGCGCCCGCGAGGTTGCACGCCGCGAACACGAACCCGTACCGGTAGTCGATTGCGCGCGTGATGAACGGCGTGAAGAACGCGAGGAGGAAGTTCCACAACCAGTTGCTCGCGGTCGAGAGCGCGGCTTGGCGGGCACGGGTGCGCGTGGGGAAGGTCTCGCCGATGAGAATCCAGACACCGCTGTGGATGGTAGAGTGAGAAGGCGTACGTGGGTGCAGCGGTAATGGAACTTACGGAGCCCAGGTCATGGCGTAGCCGAGGATGAAGAGACAAGCGCTGACAATCATGACTATAGCGGCAACGTTAGTGGGAGCAATAGGGGACATATGAAGGGTAGACACATACGCTCGCCAATGTTCTTGTGCTCCTTGGGATCCTTCGCAGTACCAGCCGCCGCGAAGACGAACAGCCAGAGCGATTGCCAGACGCCGCCAATGATAAGAGGGAACCGACGGCCGAACTATTCACGGGCGTCAGCAACCATTCTCAGACTAGATGTGTAATACACGTACCCGTTCCATGACATACATGCCGCCGAAGGTGCAGCCGAAGTTGACGGCACCGAGGATAATCTGGGTCACGAAGGAGTCCTGAATGCCGACGGCGGTAAAGACCGTAGCTCCATACTGTCCCCTGTGTCAGCACCCAAGCTCCGGAAGGGCGTTACGCGTGTGCACTTACGTAGAAGAAGTAGTTGGCGCCGGTCAATTGCTGGAACATTTGCAACGTCATGCCAAGCAAGGTCCGGTAGAGCTGCATGCGCTCAGGCTTGAAACAGTCGAGCCAGCCCGCCTTGACCTTGCTCTCGAACTCAATGGCGGACTTCATCTCCTCGAGCTGTGACGGCATTCGGTCAGCGCTGCTCATCCTGTTATCGATCCGACGGCCGCACATACCTCGCGGTGGACGAAGAAGTGATCGTCTGCCTCCGAGTCGGGGATACCACGCGTAGCAGCGATAGCACGGCGCGCCTCGGGGAAGCGACCGTGTGCGGTGAGCCAACTGTGCCGATGTCAGGAAACTGCGAGAAAGCATATGGACATGAGAACGTACCGAGGGCTCTCGGGCATGAAGAGGATGCCGATGCCGAGGATAAGCGGCCAGAGCAAACCAATGCCGACCACGGTACGCCACGAGCCAGAGCCGTCAATGGAGCGCGCTCCAATAGAGATACAATCTAGGGAGAGACGGTCAGGAGGGCAAAAGAGCGCGTAGGAGTGTTACGTACAGGCAACAAGGATACCGAATGTAATGAAGAGCCTAGTCAAATAATTGCATGAGCACTGCATGACGTGATTTTGACAAGCGAGGATACGTACTGATAGGTCGCAGTAAGGGTACCACGGATCTGGGGTGGCGCAGTTTCGGCCTGGTACATGGGGACCGCAGCACTGAGCGAGCCGACACCGAACCCGCTCACAAGACGGCCGATGGCGAATTGCACCCATGAGTGGAAGGCGGTGATTTGGATGATGACGCCGATCATGAAGACGCCGCACTCAACGGTCATAGCATACCGACGACCGAGGTAGTCAGCCGTCCTGCAACGATAGTCAGAAGAGTTCCCAAAGGAGGGAGGATGGTATGTGAGAACTCACGGTGCACCGATGAGCGCGCCAAACAGGGTACCAATGGAGAGAAGAGCGACGATGAGACCTTCACGGACAGTGGAGAATTTGCATGTGCTGGCGTCGCCAGGTGTTTGACATGTAGCAAAGCGGACGAGGAAGTCTGGCATGAGGAGGATATCGGAAATTTGACCGGTATCATACTATACGAACGATGAGCCCAATTCGATGGGAGGGGAAAGACGAGAGGACGTACGCCGAAAATGAAGCCACCCATGGAGGCCAGGACGGCCAACATGATGGCTATCCACCCAATGGGCAGACCATCTCTGCAGTGCTATGAGTCTAGGCGGGCAACGGGCTACGAAACAGAATATACGCACACATAGAACAAAGCCATGGTTGCAGCGCAAGAGATCTAAGCGCTCGTGGGGGTATTCCAGACTCTAGCGTGCAAAGTCGTCCAAGTCGTTCCGGATGGCAAGAGGCCTAGTCCTCGATCGAGGAGAGGAGAGAGGAGTGGATAGAAACCAAATGTGCGGCGGATGCGAAGCGGCATGTTCTTATACGTCCTCCGCCCGGTCGGATGACATCACCGGCCGCGCTTGTTTATCCAGCAAATTTCTCGCGCTCGCCCAGCGGCTGACGGCGGGTGGAGTCGGCCAATCGCCCGACATTCCTTCCCAATCCGTCGCCGGTCTGAATCGTTGTCCCGCCCTGCCTGCCATATATGGGTCTTTTCCGCCGGGCCTCGTTGCGCCCCGCCGTCGCGCCTGGGATCCCCGGACCCCGCCCCGCCCCCGCTGCAGCTCGCAACGGATGCGGATCGAGGCCGTCTCTGCGGCAACCGTCCTTTTTCCACCGTTTTGTGCGGCCTTTTCGTCCGCGTAAACCGAATCGCTCGAGTATCGGAGGCCGGAATGCTGGTCCGGAATGGGGGAGTTTGTCAGAGATCGCTAAGCACCGGAAGCTCGACGAAAGTACCTTCTCCTCGGCGCATCATGGGCTTCTGCGCTGCCGAGATGCCCAAGGACCGTCCTCGAATGGTCGCTCGGGGGCGCCTGGGTGCCCGCAGCGTTCTGGAAGAGAAACGAGGGTGCATATCGTGCATGCCGGAGTGCACACTGCATATTCCCCGCATTGCGGCGCCCCACACGCCTACATCCTACTGTCTTTGCGAGACGAATACGGCATTTGGCATGCTATCACTCCAGATGGCCATGTACAACCAAGAGCCGGATCGTGAGCTACTCCCGAGCGAAGATGGATGGGACATCGTAGGTGGTGCAGATCTAGAGAGGGAAGAGGAGAGACGCAGCTCTGAGCGTCTATTTCGCGACACCAAAGATTATCATATGCATGATGTGATCCAGCGCAATTGAGCCGTTCACAGCGGGGCCGAATGTCGTCCGTCTATTGAGCTTACACACCACAAAGGCGTACCACTCCATCGCGCTGTAAACCTTCGACTTTGAAGAGCCGAAGGCCAAAGACTCCGGATTTTGGGGTGACTCTACATTGATCACTGAGTCGGTACATACTCTTATAGCTTGAAGCTGATTATAGATGTTGTATATGACAGATATACCACTGCAGCAATTGGGAACTATGCCTAAGGACTACCCTCATCCAGGAGAGCAGAGAACTGAGAGAAGATTCAGGGCATGGCCCAGTACGCCGCAGTGTGACCAGAATGTCACGCGAGGATGACTGATCGTGACGGTACTCGAAAAGGAAACGAGACGCTCAGCAGAAGGTCCCGCCGGTGGCTGAGCTCCTCCACAGCTTGAGCTTGAACCACCACCACGACGCCCGCCATGGCCGACGCAAAGGTCGCTCCGAACAAAATCGCAATGTCGCGCGCGCTCGGCGCCGCATTCCTCAACCACCAAGTCGAGCAGCTCGAGAAGTCCGTCCACACCGGCGGAGGTAACTGGCGCGGGCCTGGAGGTCGCCGCAGCCCCGAGACATGGCGCGGCGGCGAGGCGAAGCGCAACTTTTCTGGCGCGAACCCGAAGATCATGAAGAGGCGCACAGACGACGGCGAGGAGACAAAGCCGAAAGCAGAGAGCCAGAAGGCGGATAGGGAGGAGAGGCGGAGCGAGGATGGCAAGAGCCACAAGGACGCGGATGTGGTCGTTATCGACGCTAGCGTGCTCGTCCACGGACTTTACCACCTCAAGAAATGGTGCAGAGAGGGCCGGGAGGAGATCGTGATCGTACCGCTGGAAGGTGAGTGTATTCCGTTTCCACCTTGCTTATCATGAACGAACTCAAAATCCGCGTAGCGTTGAACACCTTGGACCTCCTGAAGAAAGGCACGAGCGTCCTCGCTCAGCGTGCTCGTGCTGCATCTCGCATCCTTGAAGCCCAGGTCGGCACGAACCCGCGCATTCGCGTGCAGCAAGACGATGCATTCGTGCCGTGGGACAGCATCCCGTTCGAAGACCTGCCCGCAGGCACTCTGAACACCTCTCCGGAGTGGGTGCGCCGCACGATCTGTTGTGCGCGCTGGGAGACCGAGCACGCTGCCGACGAGCTCAAGGACCAGAAGACTGCCAAACCCCGCGTCGTGCTCGCCGTCCTCCCCCCCGCTGCGGACGTCCACGCCGAGCCTGCTAACTCCGCACCCATCTCGGCCTCGCCCGTCCCTCTCCCCGCTCCTCAACCGAACAGGTACGAGTGTCGCCTCTCGGGCGCACTAGTGGCCCGCTGGGCTTCCAAGGCCGGCATCGAAGTCCTCGAAGTTTCGTCCGCCCCGCCGCAGAATCACAACGCCAACGCCAACGCCAACGCCAACGCCAACGCCAGTGCTGATGCTCCAACTAAGGGCCGCCGCTCCGGCGAGGGGCGTCGCTCGGGAGAAGAAGAGCGCACGAAGCGCGGACAAGGCCACGGACAGTCTGGTCGAGGGCGACGTAACTCTCGCGGCGCTGCGCCCGGAGCTAGGCCGCCTCCGACGGCGGGCACAGGCCTCGTCGAGCGTCCCCCGGCAGTGATGGCCATGATGGAGATGGTGGCGCAGCCCAGCCGCGTCGTTCGCGTCCTCGCCCGAGGAGAGAAACTCGACCCCTAGGCGTATACGTTACTCAACACCGACAACAGGCGAGTGAATGCTACCGCAGTGGGATCGTGAACCGCCTTGCTCACAAGATCTGCAGATAACCGATATGTCTTCGGACTACAGCCTGCCCGAGAGCGTTAGAGGTATCCGTGCCGGACCCCGCCTCACGGAGCGGAGGACGCAGCGCGTCTCCCGCCCCACTCCGTCTGCCCTATGTGCGATATCGCGCCGTCGCAGCCCGCGATGGGGGCAGACCCAACCGATCCGGACACGATTTGACTGGCATGACATGGGACCGTCACGGGAGGGCATGCGGCGGATGGCGCCGTCTGCACTCTTCTGCAATGCAGATCGAGGTTGCGAGCTTCATGGTATGCAGTATGGCTTCCTTCCCTTACTTCCCTTCAGTATGAGCGCGAGTTCTGATCTTCTGGGACTCTCCCTTGATTCTCTTGCAGTCGCTCGTCTCGGTCGCACGGTTCCGGTTTCTCCTCTCCCACCCCATCTCAATATGCGAATCCCTCCTCTACTTCTTTGCCTATGACGAACCCCTCTCTCGGCCGTGTTTTGTATATTGTACTCCGATCCGGCTTGGCATGTTTCCCTGAGTATGCGAATCTACCTTTGTCTTGTCTACTATTACACCATAGCGTACACCACGATGCAGGTGAGTTGCTAGCTATATACTGCCGGAATCGAGGTCAGTACGTCATTTGCATACGTCCTGTTGCCATCCGTATCTTCATACTGACCTTCCCGCAACGCTTCACCCGGCCTTGGACTCCTTGCCACTCGCTTGTTGCTGCAGCTTCATCTGCAGGACGTTGATCAAGTAGTTCATGTTCTCCTGTTTCTTCTGGATCGTCTCTTGCAGCGCCTCGAGGTTCGTGCGGATATAGTCGACCTTGGCCTCGTAGTGCTTCATCGCCTGTGCGCGCGTCTGCTCGCACGCAAAGCACAGACATAACCCGTCAGCGATCGCACTCTACTATCGTGCGTGAATGCGGGATCGGACGTACCTTCTTTACGTAGTAGCCCGTTCCGACGTCCACGATGACATGCTCGGTGTCCTTCAGCTTCCCGGGGACGTATAGCGAGTTTGTGAGCGGTACTAAGATCGTCTTGTCTGTCTCCGCATCCCATTCAGTACCGACCGACCTCTTGACACCTCCAACACACGAGAGGCTAGAGGAGCATAGGCTGAACACGCACCGTTATTTTCTGGCTTCACCTGTGCGACGTTCTCCATGCACGCGCGGAACTTCGCCTGCGCCTGGCGTAGTTGCGCGTACGAGTTCGAGAGATGGGTGAGCTCCTGGAGAATCGCCGTGTTCGCGCATGAGTGGATGCACGCCCAGATGAGATGAGTCGAGAGGAGCACACCTCCTCGAGTTGCCGCCTGACATCTGCAAGCTGAGGAACGTCCAGATCCGTCACATTGATTTGCTGAGGTGCTGCTGAACTTGATGCCATGGTGTCGTACAAGTGAGAAGGCTATCAGCAGCAGCGCGACCTTCAGCTTTCGAGTGAACTCGGGAGGCTTGGCTGTGATCCGGAAGGCAACGGATCGCTGTCAGTGTGTTCGATGTCAACGCCCGTTTAGCTCAGTGGTAGAGCGCGCCACTCGTAATGGTGAGGTCGGTTGTTCAATCCAGCCAATGGGCATGTTTCTGGCGCTATAGTGTAGTGGTTATCACTTGGGATTCTGATTTCCAGTGTTCCCAAAACCCAGGTTCGAGCCCTGGTAGCGCCTGAACTTTTGCTTTTTGGACTTGCGAAGGTTGCTTTTCTGTTGTGTCTGAGTTTTGTGGGTTTTGTTCTGGCTTCGTAGTTTTGTTTTTGCCCGGTTTGACGGCGTTTTTGCTGTAGCCCCTGAGTCCGGGACTTCCGGTTCTGTTGTTGTAGTTGTGGACGTGGGTGGCTGGTGGTGAAGCTATCCTTCTGGATGGATCCTGCGTGCTCCTAGAGTTCTGGACAGGTTCACGGTACTCTTCGCAAGTGCCAAAAGCAAAAGTTCAGGCGCTACCAGGGCTCGAACCTGGGTTTTGGGAACACTGGAAATCAGAATCCCAAGTGATAACCACTACACTATAGCGCCAGAAACATGCCCATTGGCTGGATTGAACAACCGACCTCACCATTACGAGTGGCGCGCTCTACCACTGAGCTAAACGGGCGTTGTGAAACTTGAGACCAATGTGTTTGTAGCGCATGCCGCAGTCCGCCTCCCATAATATGCAGTTCCCGAGCGCGGTACGCGTACAGCTCCATATTACGCGTCTTGCACAACTACCACATACCACACTTTCCCAATGTCTGACGAGAACAACAATACGCAACGCACTCGGAGTCCTTTCTCCTTGCCTTCCAACAGCGGCGGCCCTCGTATCGGTCGCGTAGGCGCTTGGGGCGCCTCGTCGAACTCATCCTCAAGGTACGCCACCTGATCGTTTCAATGAGAGAAGCCTTGCACCTCTAATCTTGGTACAGGACGAACAGTGCAGGAGGCGGTCGGCGCATCGCAACACTGAATGACATATCCAGCGGCGGCGGTCCGGCCGTGGGTGGCCATGCACCTCATGGGGGCGGACGTGGAGACGACGACGACGATGAGGAGGATGAACGTCCTGGAGCGGACCAGGGTGAGAACTGGTATGCTGGCGGTGAGCGGAGGTACGTGTGCTTGCACCGATTGGGCCGTACGCGAGAATGCTAACAGTGAGATGGCCGCAAAGTGGGATTTCAGTCCAAAATCCCGACAGGCCTGGGGCAGTTCCTGGTGGAGACCTTGTACGCGATCTACTGAGGCGCGCTGCTGAGTACGCCATCCCCTTCCATGAGGATGACTGGAAGGTTGCTCTAACTTTGGGGTGTGTTGTAGGGCAGGACCACCCCAACCTCAACCTGGGAGTGCCGCGGCGCCTCCTCGTAGCCGCGCTTTCTTCGGCGGGGGCCACACGCTCGGCAGCGACGAAGTAGACAGTGAATACATCCCAGACCCTGACGCCGTCGAGGCCCGTAAGTCCTGCATGTTCCCTGGCACCCAACGTCTATTCAGTCCAGTGTGTTCGCAGAGTCTGAGGAAGAGACCGCGATCCGCCATCTGACGTTCTGGCGCGACGGGTTCACCGTCGAGGACGGCGAGCTGATGCGGTACGGCGTCCCTGAAAACGAGCAGATCCTTACTGAGATCAGGTCTGGGTACGTCAACCTCATGTTCACGCTTCCGAATACCAAAGCATCTTCTTACCATTCTGTTGTACGTAGGCGCGCCCCGCCACACATCCTTAACGTATCTCCAGGACAGCCCGTCGAGCTCCGCGTCGTAAAGCGTCTGGACGAAGACTACGTAGCCTCTCCAAGGGCCCGCCAAGCAAAGGTCTTCTCAGGACAAGGCCACCGTCTTGGCTCGCCCATTCCAGGAGAGATCGCGTCGGGAAGCTCAAGCGCAAGTGGTAGTGGTATGCCCGGAGGATTCCCTACCGGCACAGCTGGTGGAAGTTCCCTGCCTACACAAAGGGCTGTGGAGAGCATCAGCACTCGGTTTGAGGTCGATCAGAGCAAACCTACGACCGGTGTGCAGATTCGCTTGGCGGATGGGACACGGTACGCTTTCGGTGGTTGGATGCTATTGGAGGCTTTACATACTGACTCTTCACGCGCAGGATGGTCGCACGTATGAACCTGACGCACACAGTGGGTGATATCCGGAACTTCATCAACGCGTAGGTGTTATCTATCCAGTGGCATGCGCTTGTGCTGACCACTCGTGTGTTCCAGTTCCCGTCCCGAAAACAACGCTCGTCCGTATGTGATCATGACCACGTTCCCGAACCGCACTCTCGAGGATGAGACGCAGACGCTTGAGGCGGCGGGTCTGGCGAACAGTGTTGTGGTCCAGCGGTGGACGTAATGCGATGGCTGTGGTAGTTGGTCGTGACGGAATGACTTCCTAAGTTTCTTGGATGTCCATGAATGTGGATGTGTTCGCTATGGGCCGGTGTATCATTAGAATGTTCAAGTAGCTTGGTCCACATGTATCCACGTTGTGAACTCACCTCAGAGTCACAGTGTACGAGCACTCACTGCTAGCCTATAGAGCGTCGTGCTACCGCAGCATCCGCGTTCAGCGAACGCTTCGTGAACCCTTAAGTTCTGGTTGCTCTCGTCGCACACGCGGTTATCAAACGCGGCTAACTCACTAACCGACTAACTAACTGCATCGCCGTGTTGCCCACGGACGAGTCCTGTACTGGAAGGGTTTACGACAGAAACGAACGCCCAGTGGTATCTTCGGAATTATTATTTCCCCGATCACCGACTCTCACTCTGAAACTTCCCGTCGCCGTGAGACCTGCTGTAGCAACGTCCTTGAGCTCATCGTCTACGGCGGCGAGCTCAGCCTAATACCTGGCTTCGGACCCGCACGTCGCCGCACATCCGTCCCGACCTCCGAAGCGGAGTAAATCCTCGAGGATCTGCAGGTGATCGACATTGTACTCAGGAGGCGTCGAGAGAAGCCGGGGCGAGTAACGTGCGTCTAGCGTGAGTTGCCACTTTTTTTCGCGCCTCGCGTTGTACACCAATCCGCCGAGATAGGGGCGCAGGTTGCGTTTCGACCTCGAGGACGTCGTCTCGCCCGGTATGAACGCGTCTCTCGTCGCGGTCCACGCGCCCGCACCGACTTTCCAAGCGCCGGGACCAGCACCCACGCCTGCGGGAAGCTCAAGAGCAAGCTTTGGCGCGACTCCCACCGCGACCGTCACCCCAAGCTCGCTTGAAGGGGCCCTGGGATCCACGAGCCAGCGTGCGGAGGTCAGAGGATGGGCTGAGCTGGTCAGGACGAAGCGCGTGTGCTCGGTTGGGTCGTGCGCTAATGTCCTCGAGCCGGGGTGGCCATGGAAACGATGCCCGGGGTGCAAGGAGGCTGATATTAAGAAGACAGTGGTGAGTGGTACCTTTCTTATTATCAGTACAGTGTTATGCGACAGGAAGTTGGCGTATCGCTGTCGTCTCTTTCCGAATCTCTCAAAGCGTGTCGGCGGACAAAGAAACTACTGCAGAAACGCAAGATATACATCCCCGGCTGACGCATATAAGTACTGATCATCTCATCCTTGTCTAGACTGTTTCGTGTTCGTCGTGTCATGCAGCGATGACAATCCGCCTGAACGTAGCCAGGGCAGGACAACCACTCTTCTGTGCTTCGTGCCGTTCGGTCCAAGTCGTCAGCCCAGAGGTACCCATCCAGCAGCCTGCGTTAACAACTATGGGACCGCCGCCCCAAATACCCGACGAAATGAGACGCAAGATGCCCGCATCGCAACCACTTACGTTCCCAGACGAGAAGCGCGCATTAGAGACAGCCGTGGCGTTCGTCCACCCTGACCATAGGCACTTCCTCTATGGGCCTGATGTGGCTCCGCCTCCTTTGGATATCGGTAGGCGTTCTCTGTCTTACAACATTCCCATCCAGTCGAGCTATGTCGGTGCGCCCCATTATGGCCCGCGGGGCGAAATCCTGGCGAGGATCCCTGGGACGATCGCGATGGAGCAGGCCCATCGAGCTTCCGCGGTTGCACATCCCGTTATGTCACCTCAAACCGGCCTCACGCCTGCTCAGAGCATCGTTATCCCGCCCTCCGATCCGACAGAAAGTGTGCATCAGGTAAGGGTTGTCGAAGGTAGTGCTGTCAGGCATGAGGGCTTAACCATGATTAAAACTAAGGACAAGTCACGTCGGCACCCTAAGACTGCTCCTTCGGCGGTATGTGAGTTTCACACAGACTATATGCTATGTATTGACTCGAATAGCCGACTATCGCACAGGCGAAGGATGAAGCTCCTCCTTACAAGCGGAAGCGCACCCGCCCGCCGGCGCTCCTCGTCAATACTTCGCTCGTGCCGGAACGGGCTTGCGTCTCATCAGGATGTACCGGGCGCATCGCAGCGGGGACTAAGGGCGAGTTCTGCTCGGACTGCAGCTTCGTGCTGTGGCGCAAGCAGTTCCGCGCGCGCGTCGCCGGACTCAGTGCATCATTCGTCTCAGGAAGGGGTACGGCTGCTGAGGGAAAAGGCGCGGAGGGTTCCTCTCGGGGTTCTGCATCGAACTCTGCTACGCCGGACGATGACGCGATGGATGTGGACGACGACGAGTTGCCGTTGGCGGTCGTGCTCAGGCGGAAGCGGCGCACTGCTGCTTTGGAGAAAGCAGCGCCTGCTCTGACGACTCCGCAAGCGTCTCCGTCACCTACTCTTTCGTCGGACCCGCAGCCTGTCAAGACGGCGACGGCTCCGCCTCCAGCCACCACACCCTCTCCTGAGGTAGGATTAATGCTGTCTCCGAGAGTAGAAACACCATTCCCGACGGACGCGGCTCCAGCCACGGCACCGCAGATCGTAGCAACGTCTCCGGCAGCTGCGAAATCGGTGACGATTACAATACGTCCTTCGACAACGTCGACCCCCCTAAGGGTTTCACCATCGTCGCAGGTCCAGTCTCCGCCAAACACCACGGAGCCCTCCTTCGTAGCAGCGCCTCTGAAAGTGGAGAGGAAACTGGCACAGTCACCGCCGACGTCGCGCTCGGCGTCTCCGGATATCCCGCTGAGGCAGGTTACCTCGCCGGTGCGTGCTCCGCTAGCAGCAGCACTGGTGTCTTCAGAAGACGCCCCTCCGCTGGCTACGTCGTCTAAGGCCGAGAGTGTTGTGAAAGAGGCCAAAGGTGTCATGCAGGACGCAGTGAGCGTTGTGCAGGAGCCCGACAGCATTGTGCAGGAGGCCGAAGGAACTGTGCAGGAGGCCGAAGGAACTGTGCAAGAAGTCGAAGGAGTTGTGCAAGACGCAGAAAGCGTTGTACAGGACGCCGAGAACGAATATGAGTCGTCAAGTGAGGAAGAAGTCGAAGAAGAAATCTTCGACGACTCGTCCTCGTCCAGGTCATCTTCGCCTTCGCCATCGCTCCCATCCCCGGTGAGACCACGGTTGTTCATACGGATACCTTCGCGTAGGAAACGCAAGGACGCCGATGTCCTGAGGCGGCAGCTCGCATGGGACTCGGACGGGTCTGACTTGACTCCGCTGGAAGAGTTGACGGACGAAGGCGAGTCCGAGATCGACCCGTCCGACAGAGAAGACGACACTCCTACCCCTACTAACGTACGCCCATCTCTGAACTACTCTTCGTGAACCCCTCTCACATTCTGACCTACGTAGACCCAACCGGCCGACTCGATCGTCCACGAGCCAGGCTCCGATGACGCACCTCTGGCACACAAACCTCGGCGCGCACCGAAACACCGTGGGATCTGCAGCGTCCCGCGATGCGCGAACCTGCTCATTGAGAACTCGCGCTGGCGGTTATGCAACGTCTGCTTTGCGGTACGGCGTGCATATGTCCGGCGCCAGAAGCAGGCGGGGCTCATACCGCAGGACCCGGTGGAGGAGGTAGGCATGATCGTCAACGTGAGTCCTTCCTCTTACTCCATGCTATCCTCGGTGCTCATTGGGGTTCCACGCGCAGATGCCCGAGGATGGTGACCTGACCGGTGAGTTGTTGTATCGCTCATGCTTTGTTTGACCAGAGTGGTCCCTCATACTGGAGGTGGCGGCACAGGCTACCGCAAGTGCAACAAACGCAGCTGCAAACGTATGATCCCTCCTGAATCGGCATACAAGTGGAAGTGCTGCCCCCCATGTCGCATCATCACGCGCAACCGCACGCGGCTTCTGCGTGCGCGTGGAGGGCCACTCCACTTCTCTGGCGAAGAGAACGAACAAGCGCACCCGGCGGACGCGCGCTCCGAGACTGCGTTGCTGGCTGATGGTCGTATTCGGCGCGTGAAGAAGTCGTCGAGAAAGTCAGTAGCGTCTCAGCCTCTATCTGTAACTTCCTCGCAAGTCGCAAGTGCGAAAGTGCAGGATCCGAGACCGCTACCTGAAGTGGTGCGTACTCCCCTTCTATCGCACTTTTGAGCTCACGCCTCTGAACTGTCTTCATGTCTATCGCGTTGTAGCCTGCCTACCAGCATTTCGCCGCCCTCCTGACCGCGTTCCACGCCCGCTTCTCCGAGTTCAAGGTCGCGCACGCGCACTACCTACGGTTCAAGGCCCGCCAGGAAGCCGGGACCGTCGACGTCCAGACGATCAGCCGCAACCCGATCGTGTTCCGCTTCGATGGGGAGTACTCGGTCGTCGCCGATCCCTCTGGTGGTTCGGTCGACGACGCGGTGAATTGCGTGCTGCGGAACGTGCAAGCAGCTCTGGGTCTGTCGTTCACGTACGTCATTATGTCATTCTTAGTGCTGAGCTGTACGCTGATTCAGTGTATCCTGCAGAATTGTTGGCGTGGACGACGGCCCAGAGAACTCGGTGGTGGCCGTCCTCCGGTGTATGTACGGCGCACAAGTCTTGCTGCGTGCTCCCACAACTCCAACCCAGAAGTCTCCCACCGATGTCGAGAACGTCGAGAACGTCGAGGCTACAGAGTCGCCGAAAGAGGAACCCCCATCTACCTTGGCTGTCAAGATGGTGGGCGAGCTGCAAATCTGCGTCGCGTGGGACCGAAGACACAGGTTCTTCCCCGGGCAGAGGATACTTGTACGTTTTCGTTTGGTTGGCTGATCTTGACGGACCTTCTGTTGCATAGCACATAACATACAGTAGCATACTTGTAACTCTTGATCACCCACCTGCCGACCGTCTCGTGTCGACGCTGTTCATTTTGCTTAGGGCTGTTCAGGCCGTGTTGTCGATGTCATCATAGAACGCTATTGCAGTACTCGTACATACTGTGAATCGTTGTATAAGGTGTACTCTCGCACTATGCTACTGTGTAATATACTCTTGACTCGGCTGTAAACGACAGCCCGGTGTGTCTAGTCTCGTTGGAAAACAAATATACTTATTGAGCACTTGGCCCGGACAAGATGTCGAGGTCCGGAAGGACCAAAAAGCAATGCCAGGAGCGTGGATTGAACACGCGACCTCCAGAACTTCAGTCTGTTGCTCTCCCAGCTGAGCTATCCCGGCGTTGTGGAGCAGCATCTCCTCGTTGACAATACATGGGGCAGACGATGAGATACATGACTATGATGTCATAGACTAAACACCGTCCTGGTGTCCTGCCCCACCTTGACACGGAATAGGCGCCCATTTGTGGACCTACATAACGCGAAACGCGCCCAGAGGAGTTTTAAAACCACCCATCACCTCTCTCTTCATACCCTGTAGACGTTCACGCACATTAGACTTCCATCGCGCTCATCCTCATCATGTCAGAAACCATTCGTAGCAAATCTTCGGCGGTCAAGTCGCCTTCGGACCTTCCTCCTCCGCGCGACCGCAAAGGCATCCGCCCTGTTTCTCCGCCACTCTCGCACACACCTCTGCACCGCTTCAACTACTACATAGTCCTATTCGCGACATTAGCGATCGCTTTCTATGGATGGCGTCTCCTCCAGTGGAAGGCGGAAGTCGGCGGGTGGTGGAATCTAGCGCTGGGCAAACGCCCTCCAGGCGCCGAAGCCGTTGTTGGAACAGCCACCGCAACGCCCACATCCACTGCGAGCGTATCGTCGAAAGGGGCACCGACTGTCGAGGATAGAATCAATGACCTCGCAGCGGCCCTCGGGATGCCCTCGTCGGACTTGGCGGCTGCTATCGCGGATGCGGTGCGCGAACACGTCCCGCCGGCAAGCCTGTCCTCTGTAGCAGCCCATGAGCCATCCGGGTGAGTTTCTTTCCGTCGCGCTGCGTGGCTGTGTGAATTTGGGACTGACTGGAAGGATAGGTCTGCGGTTCAGTACCTTGTCAACCCTAGCAGCGCAGCCGCTAACGAAGCGAGCTCTCAGGCAGCTAATCCGGTGGTGAGCGGCGCTGGGAGGGGTATGGAGGCCGTCGCGAGCGCGTTTGAGGCTGCTGTGGGATTGGACGAGCCTCCGAGCGAAATTGGCGCGGTATAATCGTCAGCA